>SDVV010043374.1:0-10255 GCA_016164225.1 Gammarus roeselii
TCATATCTAGTTGTGGTATAATTGACTCAATCGATGCTTGATTGGTGGGTTCGTAGCGGTGAGTGCTTGGGATATTTTTGTATGTTATGTTCATATATCACTATATATTCTTTTATAGGATTAGTGTGGTATGCATGTCTTATAACTCAATTTGCAGCCTTAGTGTGCGAACGGCCCTGTTTGTACCAGCATGGAGGTAGGATTACAGGCAAGGTTCAGTGTTTTCCATCTATTTATTTCATGTGTATATATTATCTATAGGAATAGTATGGATTATTAGTATGATTATTGGCGAGATGAAGTATGTATTGTGGGATGATGCATCACCTACGGTCGAGAATCTATCTACCCCATATTGAATTATCCAGTTTTGAAACATTTATATCAGTGTTCCATTGATGCGTTTTTCCAATAGCGAAAATACCTGAACGATATGGATTTAGTGTAAGGTGAAATATTATGTTATATATACTTAGTAATGATCGATTGATTTATGTTGAATTTGCGCAGTTGTGGGAATTTCGATCAGTTAACTCATACAGTTTTAGGCATTTTAGGGTATTTTAGGCTTGCAGCTTTCACAATATTTCAGACATAAGGGGGTCGGTTGTTGCATCATTGTGGTAGTTTTATATGTATTTATGACACATCTGTTACGATTTAGCCGTAATTACTTTACTTAAAGAGATGTTAATTTATCCCTGTTTTGGACAGAAGTTGTGGGTAATTTCATTAGATTTTTGTATATACTATACCGTATTTACTATAGGTTTCAGTTACGTCGCCAGCATGTCATGGTATCTTATTCATATTACTTGTTTGTTTGGTTAAATTATAGTTCATTCTCATTCATCACGTTTTAATGTATGTTTTGAGTATGCTAGAGAATTAATTTTCTTGATTTGTTATAACTTGTGAGTTTTAGTATAGGTCTTTCAGTTTCGTATGTTCTCTGTTGAATATCCATCTTCAATGCAATCTGTTGGTTATTTATAGAATATCGGAATATTAGGGAATATATTACGAATGTATCTACATTATAGAACATTATTTCAGGTCTAATTTAGTTACATATTGTTAATTTTTATTGCTTTATATATCTTCTATCATCCTGATACAATATTTGCCGTAGTTTTTATAGATATAGAACAGACGATTTGTTACAAACTTGGTCTTGCTGTTAGGGTATTGTATATTTATTGTACGACTATTCTTCAATATTCAGGAGGAGTTAGAGAGCCCCCTAGGCAAAAGCTCATTCTGTTTATGCTTGTTTGTGTAAATGGACCGATTTATTAGGATGGATACCATAATGTAGTACAATTTTATATGAATTATAGCAGAGTAGAGAACCTTATTTAGCTATTTATATATTTATTGTTGATGTTATGTTTTTTTTCCACGAGAATCATAGAAATGTAGGTTTAAGAGGTGTGAGTTCGTACTGAATCTTTGTGGAATTTTCGTTATTGATCCCTAGCAGATGTGTAGTTTAACGTTTAGATGTTAATTTACTGGATCGATGGGTCCTAGTGTAGAGGTGAATTACACTCTTTGGTTGTTATTTGGGAGTTCATCTATGTTCAACGTGAATTATGTACGTTTTTGTAGACCTCGATCTTGAGTTTCATGGTTTGTTAGTGAGGTTATGCGACAAGCTACTCATCGTTGTAGTGTTATACTTAAGTCATCAGTTAACAGAACCCTAGCATTTTATGGCCACACACTCTCTGAGACTCATTCATGACCACTCTACATAAGTCTAGGTTTTAATTATGTCCAGGATATGTCTTTGTTCGAGGCTGTACAGAGACGATGGGTTAACAGATGCGAGGAACGTCTGTGGCATCGTATCATGACTGTGTGTTACCTCTAAATTTATTATATATCAGTGGTAGATTGCTGAGAAGTGACCTAGTAAAGCAATATGGAGTTCATTTATATGACACAGTAGGCTTGGATTTGTACTCCCAGAGGCATAGCATCAGTTAGGTATAGGAATTTATTATAGATTTGAATGGTATGATAGTATAAAATAACATTTTTCACATTAACTCAGCGTTAAAACGTCAGTTATCTTCGGTATGGCTGCTATGTTAGTATACGATCTTAGTCATGAACCAGATCACGTCGGATATTGGAGTAGGGTTCATCATCTGGGTGCGGTAGGATGCACCTTATATGATAGTTAATCGTTGTTGCTTAGGGAGGAGTAGGAAGTTTTATTTAGCTATTTTTTTTCAGATGTTGGTGTACATTTTGATTTGATATCATAGGAATATATCTGTTGTATTCGATATAAATTTGCCTATTTTCATGGGATGTTGGTATGAAATACGCTTATTTGGATGTAATGCTTCAAAAATTTGCTGTGTTCCCCCTCTCGACATTGGATTTGGGTCCGGTTTCATATTACCTTGGAGAACTATTCTACCGGACTTGTGTTGAGTGTTAGCGTTGAAATTCTTCAATAATTGAATGTACATCTCAATTATGTTATCCAATCGCAGTTTTTTGCTAGATGCTTATTCCCGCAAGTCTTACTTTTATAAATGTTTGTTTGGACAAACAAGAATCAAAAGAGTGGGAGATATCATTTATAAATGTATGCAGGAAAAAGGAAGTCTGCTTTGGGAAACCAATATGGACGCGTTACATTCGTATGTAAGTAAGTTTAGGAGGGGGGGAGGGGGAGGGGATAAGAGAAGCAAATCTCGATAATTTATATGATCCAAGGGTAAAATCTTCATCATGATTGTAATACTGCTGAGGTAGTGGACAACAGATTATACCTAAGAATAAAAGAGGAACTGGAACGTATGCAGAATTTCTCAATGATGAATCTCAGAATGACTTTGAATTGGAAATGATTCGAATAAATAGGTTTAAGAAGAAGAAGAAGTAATACATTTATTGACACACGGGAACAGAATAGCCTTCGGTATCGGCATCAAAGATATGATGGAGTATAAGATGGATTTTTAGAGTATACTGATATATAGTGATGAAAAGTACTGTTGGATGACGAACAATGCTGTTTAAATATCAAAAACCAGGTATATGATATTGATGATGGCAGCAAGGTCTGTAAATAATGCTAATAAATACTAATAAAAACAATTAATGTTCCCAATGAAATGTTTATATTATCCTAAACTCGAAGGTTGAATAATGAATTGTGAACATCGTGACAGTCGGAGATAACATCGAATCTTCGAAATCAGTAGAAAAAATTTGTTTCATGGGTTGAAATGATGCCAGAAAACCTAGTTTGAGGTAAATGATCTAGGTGTGTTACAGAATGGTATGATATAAATTAGCGTTTGATCAGATCTTGAAACGAAGTCATCGTTAAGGATAAGAAAAAATATAGGAAAGAGAAAAATGAAAATTCAGAGATGCAAGTTGTCAAAGGTTGTCGAGTTAAGAAAAAAACTTGGTGTGAGACTATGTGTCCGTTTGTATGAATCTGATTACAAATTTGAAATACTTGTAGCATTCAATCCATGTAAGTTTGAAAATGGGGGAATCTCTGGTAACATATATGACTCGAGAGTGACAACGAAATAAATAACATGTATGTTAGAGTGATATTTAGAGTTGTATGGAGGGGTTCATATGTATATATCAATGACTGAATACCGTACGTGAGGTCAGGTCAGGTTATGATGGTGTGAATAATATGTTAGAGTGACGTAGAATTGTGTCAAAATTAAAAATAATATGAATTACCCGTAACATTCAAACCATCTAATATTGAAAATGGGTCCTCTCTGCTAACTTATATGGGATGAGAGTGACAACAAAATAAATGGCATATATGTTAAAGTATTATTTAGAGTCGTTTGGAGGGCTTCATATGTACTGTATATAGCAATGATTGAACACCATACATAAAGTTGGGTTATGTTAGGTTTTGATGGGTGTGAATAGGCTAGATCAAAAATGTAGAGCCACGTGGAGAGGAGGAAAATGAATATATCATAAATCGACAAAAATGTAACAAATTTATGCACGAAAACTCGATCGATACTATATAATTCCAGGAAAGGAAAGGATAGGATAGATTAAGATGTTTAGTTCTTTTCGCCTATCATGACGTGGAGGTGGTCCACAATAAATATCTTGTATCAATTACTAGGGATTTTGTTCTAATGGAAAAAAATATATAACAGAGTTAAAGTGCCTCAGATGTTAACCGATCCTGTATATGCAATCAAATTGTGTGTGGGTGTGTGTGTGTGTGTGTGTGTGTGTGTGTATGTGTCTACATTGTATCGGTAACTATCCCTGTGTACGATATGATTATACCATGCGCGGTTTTGCATATGCGTACAAAGCGTGAATGTGTGTACCTGGTGTGTGACATTAGAAGAAAAACTACGAAAAATAGAGCCGTGTGGGAGGGATTTGATATGTACATCGCACAAGATAATGACTATATATCATACATATCCATCAAACTTGAATGAAAATATATAATTATTGGATAAGTTGGTAAGAATAACTAGATCTTTGAACCTAACATCGCGTACAACTGACCCACATTAAAAATGTAACAAATTTAAGTGCATTAGTTCTCTTGGATCTTACCTGCTGAGTCTCATCCGAACATGTAACAGAGCTATCGATATATTCAGGAATCCAAACATCTGCAGAAGGTTTTTGGCTGGATTAAATTGGAGAAAATATATTCAACTGCTTTTGATATGATAAATATACAGCCCTAGTGGAGAGATTCGTACATATCAATATCATGCATAACCATCAAACTTGATTAAAAATACATAACTATTGGATAGAATAGGCTAAGTTGCCATGGTAATAATGTATTCGTCATTGTATGGTAACCCTTTTTGCATTCATCGATATTTGATCTATGTTATCGTACATTGATATATATTTCGGTAATTATGTTCCTTAGACATAGTTTGTATCCTAGATCTTGTGGATTGCGGACCTTACAATGCAGATCTGTATGAAAAATTGTTAGAGTGAATTTATTCAATATTTGATATAATAGACGAAAATGGTAGGAGCAAAACGTCCAACACTACAAAAACAATCATATTCCAACAGTAAAACCGTTCATAAATCTTCTTGCTAACGCTTTAACATTCGGAACACTCACTGACGTACGGGGTAAGCTTACATAAACGTTTTGAACACGAAAGTCCACAAACGAGCGATGACCTAACATTACTCGAGACTGGTCGATATTACTGGATTTGTAACAAGCGAAGTGAAAAAAATATATATATAAATGTAGGCACACAATCTGCTAAAGATTGGTAAAACTACAGGGTCAAGTGGTTAGATTTGATGAGGATGAAGGTTAAATCAATGAAGAAAAATACGTAACATAAGTATGAATCGAGGAATAATATGCAATACTGGGTAATTTATGTTAGAATGAGTTACGATTATGGCCATCATTACAGACCTTCATTGAAAAATGTTAAAGTGGATCTGGTGAATGGTCAAAAAAGTCAAATATTCTGAATGGGAACGCAGTCTCATAACAAAAGCCTAAATTAATCAAAAACTTCTAAGTGTCAAAACTGCAAACGAAATACAAACATTTATAAAAGTAAGACTTGCGGGAATAAGTATCTAGCAAAGACCTGCGATTGGATAACATAAGTGATTTGTACATTCAATTAATGAAGAATTTCAACACTAACACTCAACACAAGTCCGGTAGAATAGTTCTCCAAGGTAATATGAAACCGGACCCAAATCCAATGTCGAGAGGGGGAACACACCAAATTTTTGAAGCATTACATCCAAATAAGCGTATTTTATACCCAACATCGCATGAAAATAGGCAAATTTATATCGAATACAGATTTATTACTATGATATCAAATCATAATGTACACCAACATATAGAAAAAAATAGCTAAATAAGATTTCCTACTCCTCCCTAAGCAACAACGATTAACTATTATATACGGTGTATCCTACCGCACCCAGATGATGAATCCTACTCCAATATCCGACGTGATCTGGTTCATGACTAAGATCGTATACTAACATAGCAGCCATACCGAAAATAACTGACATTTTACGCTTAGTTAATGTGAAAAATATTATTTTATACTATCAAACCATTCAAATCTAACATAAATTCCTATACCTAACTGATGCTATGCCTCTGGGAGTACAAATCCAAGCCTACTGTGTCATAAAAAATGAACTCTATAATGCTTTACTAGGTCAATTCTCAGCAATCTACCACTGATATATATAAATTTAGAGGTAACACACAGTCATGATACGATGCCACATACGTTACTCGCATCTGTTAACCCATCGTCTCTGAGCAGCCTCGAACAACGACATATCCTGGACATAATCAAAATTTAGACACATGTACAGTGGTCATGAATGAGTCTCAGAGAGTGAGTGGCCATAAAAAGCTGGGGTTCTGTTTACGGATGACTTAATTAAAACACTACAACGATGAGTAGCTTGTCGCATAACCTCACTAACAAACCATGAAACTCAAGATCGAGGTCTACAAGAACGTACATAATTCACGTTGAACATAGATGAACCCTAAAATGACAACCAAAGAGTGTAAATCACCTGTACACTAGGACCCATCGATCCAGTAAATTATCATCTAAACGTTAAACTACACATTTGCTAGGGATCAATGACGAAAATTCCACAAAGATTCAGTGCGGACTTACACCTCTTAAACATACATTCCTATGACTCTCGTTGGAAAAAAAGCATTACATCAACAATAAATATATAAATAGCTAAATAAGGTTCTCTACTCTGCTATAATTCACATAAAATTGTTCTACATTATGGTATCCATCCTAATAATTCGGTCCATTTACACAATCAAGCATAAATAGAATGAGCTTTTGCCTAGGGGGCTCTCTAACTCCTCCTAAATATTGAAGAATAGTCGTACAATAAATATACAATACCCTAACAGCAAGACCAAGTTTGTAACAAATCGTCTGTTTTATATCATTAATAACTACGTCAAATATTGTATCAGGATGAAAGAAGACATATAAAACAATAAAAATTAACAATATGTAACTAAATTAGACCTGAAATAATGTTCTATAATGTAGATACATACGTAATATATTCCCTAATATTCCGATATTGTATAAATAACCAACAGATTGCAATGAAGATGGAAATTCAACAGAGAACATACAAAACTGAAAGACCTATACTAAAACTGACGAGTTATAACAAAGCATTAAGATTAATTCTCTAGCATACTCAAAACATACATTAAAAACGTGATGAATGAGAATGAACTATCATTTAACCAAACAAACAAGTAATGTGAAAAAGATACCATGACATGCAGGCGACGTAACTGAAACCTATAGTAAATACGGTATAGTACATACAAAAATCTAATGAAACTACCCACAAGTTCTGTCCAAAACAGGGATAAATGAACATCTCTTCAATTAAAGTATTTACGGCTAAATCGTAACAGATGTGTCATATATACATATAAAACTACCACAATGATGCAACAACCGACCCCCTTATGCCTGAAATAATGTGAAAGCTGCAAGCCTAAAATACCCTAAAATGCTAAAACTGTATGAGTTAACTGATCGAGATTCCCAAAACTGAGCAAATTCAACATAAACCAATCGATCATTACTAAATATATATACCATACAATTTTAACTTACACTAAATCCATATCGTTCAGGTATTTTCACTATTGGAAAAACGCATCAATGGAACACTGATATAAATGTTTCAAAACTGAATAATGCAATATGGGGTAGATAGATTCTCGACCGTAGGTGCTGCATCATCCCACAATACATACTTCATCTCGCCAATAATCATACTAATAATCCATACTATTCCTATAGATAATATATACATATGAAATAAATAGATGGGAAACACAGAATTTTGCCTGTAATCCTACCTTCAGGCTGGTACAAACAGGGCCGTTCGCACACTAAGGCTGCAAATTGAGTTATAAGACATGCCTCCCACACTAATCCTCTAAAAGAATATATTATGATAAATGAACAAAACATACAGAAATATCCCAAGCCCCCACCGCTACGAACCCACCAATCAAGCATCGATTGAGTCAATTATACCACAACTAGATATGAAAACACACGCATATGTCCATATGAAAAAATACAGAATTATAATCCATACATAAATATATAACGATATATACACTCACAACGTAGCAAACGTGACACGGAAACAAATTTATAAGACAAGGAACAGGTAAGAGCAAACTCACATAATCTTCCAGGAGCGCATCCATCTTTTTGCCTAGGGGATCCCTACGCCCCGCCCCACCAGAAATTTGGAATAACACTAATCCTACCAGAACCGGATAAATATATATAACGAGCAACAGTTAGTGACCAATTATACTCCACTACAACCATCTAAAGAAGGAAAAACATTTATATAAATACAATAAAGATCATAAATACACTAAAAACTAAAATGTTCATACCATTAACCTTGCCAATCAAGGCGGCGAGCCTGCTTCCATGCCACCGTTCCCCCTTCCGTCCCCCCTTCCGGTCTCCCCCCCTTCCCACGTCCGTTAGCTGACTCGGGCACCAAACCAGTTCCGGTACCCTCCGCCCCCGCCCTCCCCCGTTTCTGCGCGATCCCCGTATGCTCAGTGAGTCAAGGTTGCATGCAACGCGCCCTACATCGGTGAAATGTTATGTGCAAATTTCCGTAGACCGGACAAAATCCGCGTCTTGTACCCCTTTGCTCTACTGACAACCATATCGAAAATATGTGACATTTAAAACAAACACTGAGTACATGCATAATAAAATAATAATACTACGGTTTCCGATCAAATCTTTAACAAATTCCTAAATCTAACAGATGCTATGCCTCTAGTTGGACAAAATCAAAGCCCACTGTGTCATAACAACAAAATCTACAATGCTTTACTAGGTCATTTCTCAGCAATCTACCACTGATATATAACAAATTTAGTCATGGTACAATACCTCAGACATGCCATCAATCTGTTTAGTCCATCATCTCTAAACAACGTCGAGCGAAGTCACATCCTGGACATGAACAAGAATCTAAACGCAGGTACAGTTGTCGAGAATGGGCCTGACATGAGTCTCAAAAGGTGTGGCCATAGAAAAATGGGCATCTGTTCACTGACGACCTAAGTAAATCACTACAACGATCATCAGCTTGTCCCATAACCTCTTTAACGAACAGATGGAACTTAAGACCCACATCCACATGACCTTACAAATTCACGTTGAACATGGATTAAGTCCAAAGGACTACCAAAAAGTGTAAACCGCCTCTACATCAGGACTCATCCATCCCGTGAATCGTCTTCTAAAACGTTAAACTACACACTTGCTAGGGTTTCATGACGAAATTCCACAAAGATACATTACGGATTTACACCTTATAAACATACATTCCTATGATTATCGTGGAAAAAAAATCATACAACAATAATAATAAAACTACGTAATTCTCTGCTCTAATTAGCAATCAAACCTGTAATACACTAGGGTATCCATCAAATTAAATCGGTGACTTATACAAATAAACGTGAACGCAACGAGATTTTGCCTAGTGGACTCTCCAACTCCTCCTAAACATTGAAGTATGGTCCTATAATAAACGTACAATAAGCTAACAACAAGACCAAGTTTGTAACAAATCGAATCTTCTATGACTATATTTTTCCACTTCGAACATTGAACCAGGATGTAAAACAAATATAAAACACTAAAAGTATACAACACGTAACTAAATTATAACTGAAATAATGTTCTACACTGCAGAGACAAACGTAATATATCCTAATATTCCTATAATTGTAAAAAATTCCCAATACCTTGCATCGAAGATGGAAATGGTACAGAGAACATGCAAAACAGAATGAAATATGTTAAAAATCACGAGTTATAATAAAGCAAGATGATCAATTCTCTACCATACCCAGAACATACATTAAAAATCAAGACGTACGAGAAAAAAAATAGCATGTAGCCAGCCAAACTACTAACGTAAATAAGTTGCCAAAACATGTGACTGATTTACATAACTGAAACGTATAGTATATGATGTGGAATACTTCTACACAAACACGCTACAGTATATAGAAATCTGATGAAATTATTCGCCAACTCAGTCCATAACAGGGTTAAATTAAATCTTCTTTAACTGAAGTAACCACGACTTAATCGTAACTGAATGTCATATACATATTTATATA
>SDVV010043376.1:0-10255 GCA_016164225.1 Gammarus roeselii
TACATATATATATTAAAAAGCCTTCTGACGACTAAATATTTCCAGTAAACGTGGTTTGGGGGGTAGATGGCACACGTGGATCTAGTATTATTACATTAAGATTGGTGACAGGTGTGTAACAAGATTAATATTTTGTGTATGTTATGCATATAAATTAAAAAAGGGGAACTGTCAAAAAAATGCTTGTAAGTGTTGCAGCTGTAAACAATGAGCAGCCGCAGCTGCTTCTGCTAATACTGCTTCTGCCCAGTCGAATGAAACAGAAGCAAAGCACATTGAAAACTAAGAGGTAATCTAAACACATGAAGGTAGTTAAGGACGCCTGTTTGATAACAGCGCTCATCAACATAGGTATAGCATACACATGACACCATTATACGAACGATGAAGCTCATCACTATTCAGCACTCAGGGAATTAGTCCGTAGCAGGAATATAAGACTCGTAGGAAGTAAACATGCAGTACAGCAATTTAACTCGTCCGTTCTGAAAACCTGCGTCACATTCTACAAATATAAATATACATTTCAGTACGACCTAAAGGCAATAATTCGGCACATGTAAATATGTTTTAATTCGACCTCATCATGACCCTCGACTGCATGGCCCATGTCTGTTCAAACCCTGTTATGGATTGGACGCCATCACATTTAGCATATTCAGCAATATCTTGTGCCAGCATTCAAAATGTTCATTAAATGAATGGATTTTGACGTTTCATAATTCGAATTAAAATCGTATCCCGTAAGCACATCTCCATACCTTCCTGTTGTAGGATTTGTTTAATTTTTCTTCTATATTGTTCTCAACGTGGCCAGTTTGCAGGTGATGTTCTTCCCTCTTTATTCTCGAGCGCTAGGTCAAAATACTAAGGCTTGGCCGATAATGGATGAAGTTCGACACGCTCGGGTTCAAATAACAGAACATCACCATCATACGTACGATGGAACGTCGTATTTTTACGGTATTCGTATTCGTATTTCCAAAGTCGAGCTCTGACCTTTTTTATTTACATGGTCTTGTTTTATTCGGCTCGCTGTCAGCAATAATTCATATACTAAGCCCTTGCTTGTACTGCATGGATTACTGAGGCCTTGCTTGAATTGTACTTATTACTAGGCCTTGCTTGCATTGCACGGACTTTCAAGGAACGTGACTCAAATTGAAGAAGAGTGACATTGGCAGGGCTACACGTCAGCTCTTTCTTACTTACGCTGCTGTCTTCGTGTTTTTTTAACTCACAATTTGTGCTTCTTGCTTGAAAAGCATAAACCAAATGCCGAGTAATTTTCAAGATGAGTTATGTGGGATTAGGTTCCACAGAAGGAGGCTGAGCGTTTAAGGGCCCGTGCTCGTGTTCGCTCATTCTGTTTCATTTCATGGAATGGCAACTAATTATTTACCCAAGACTTGCGAGGCCAGACACGCGTATGTCTTCACACGCATACTAAAATTCTTGGTCATTCGCAGCACGTGCCTTCAGACACGCAAAGACATGCGCGGCTGCGCTGCATCACGCTTTTTACGATGCTCAATAGTCCTGAAGTGAAGCACTATGTTGGTATATAGCGGGCATAGACCTTTTCTCAAAAATAGGTATCAGTTAGGTAATTCGATGGATTGTTATCATCGTTATTTTAATGTAATGAATATAATTAATAATCCATTCTATATTGCCTCAATAAGATCATAACACTGGTATAATACCCAATACAGAATAAGATCATCAATTTGGGCTTCATGTAGCTGTCTTGTTACAACTGTGTTGGCCGAACATACTCCGAGCTGACGTTCGAAGTTGAGACGTCAAATCTCTCAGCACACCTGTTCATGGTTTATTCTCTTCGTTATTTGACGTTCGAAGTTGAGACGTCAAACGTCTCTGCACACCTGTTCATGGTTTATTCTCTTCGTTATTTGA
Organism: Gammarus roeselii; assembly: GCA_016164225.1. Classification (NCBI taxonomy): domain Eukaryota; kingdom Metazoa; phylum Arthropoda; class Malacostraca; order Amphipoda; family Gammaridae; genus Gammarus; species Gammarus roeselii. Next base: position 1,921 of record SDVV010043376.1, read on the forward strand.
CGTTCGAAGTTGAGACGTCAAACGTCTCTGCACACCTGTTCATGGTTTATTCTCTTCGTTATTTGACGTTCGAAGTTGAGACGTCAAACCTCTCTGCACACCTGTTCATGGTTTATTCTCTTCGTTATTTGACGTTCGAAGTTGAGACGTCAAACGTCTCTGTACACCTGTTCATGGTTTATTCTCTTCGTTATTTAACGTTCGAAGTTGAGACGTCAAACCTCTCTGCACACCTGTTCATGGTTTATTCTCTTCGTTATTTGACGTTCGAAGTTGAGACGTCAAACGTCTCTGTACACCTGTTCATGGTTTATTCTCTTCGTTATTTAACGTTCGAAGTTGAGACGTCAAACCTCTCTGCACACCTGTTCATGGTTTATTCTCTTCGTTATTTGACGTTCGAAGTTGAGACGTCAAACGTCTCTGTACACCTGTTCATGGTTTATTCTCTTCGTTATTTAACGTTCGAAGTTGAGACGTCAAACCTCTCTGCACACCTGTTCATGGTTTATTCTCTTCGTTATTTGACGTTCGAAGTTGAGACGTCAAACGTCTCTGTACACCTGTTCATGGTTTATTCTCTTCGTTATTTCTTAATAGCCGTGACCATCACACTCCAGGCACACCCCGGTGCATTCCACGAACCTTACTCATGCCGCAACACGTCCTAACGCGTTCAGGTGCGGTGCAACACGCCTTGCTGCACGTTCACATGTTCTGTTAGACATGTTATTATGGCGTATATGATGTGATGCGCTGCGCTCGTCCCCCATAAATTCCATCTGCAGTTGGAAAACTTTTGTAGACAAGTGAAGTTGCTTTATCTGTTTTTACGTGTCTTCGGTTGTATTAGTTTTCCTGAGCAACTAACTGATCGTTTCGTAGTTCACTGATCCTGTGTCATAGTGAACGGGCCAGCACACATTCGTTACGAAGCATGTATAGCGTACTTTATTATGTCTTCAATTAGAAGGGTATACAGAAACGGATGAAGCAGCGAGAATTTTGTTTATCGTCCTACGTTGTACAAATACCGTCGACTTTCACAATTCTATTTCCTCACAACATGAATAACGTCAACTTTCACTATCTTATTTCATCAAAATATTAATAATATCGGCTTTCACAATTCCATTTCATCACAATATTAATAACGTCGACTTTCACAATCCTATTTCATCACAATATTAATAACGTCGACTTTCACAATCCTATTTCATCACAATATTAATAACGTCGACTTAAACAATCCTATTTCATCACAATATTAATAACGTCGACTTTCACAATCTTATATCATCACAATATTAATAACGTTGATTTTCACAATCCTATTTCATCAAAATATTAATAACGTCGACTTTCACAATCTTATATCATCACAATATTAATAACGTCGATTTTCACAATCCTATTTCATCACAATATCTACCCAAATTGATATTGAAATTTTACGTACAGGTGCAATTACATCACATGTCTTAACTCTATTCCTTTCCCCTTAGTTTCCAGTGGATGAACGTTCATGTGGAATTAGATCACAGGAATTTAACTTCAATCTTTTTTCCTAAGTCTCTAGTGGATGACACTGATAACACAATTGTTTTCAACCACGACCGACAGCAAACCAGATAGAGGAGCAAAAAAATCGTAAGGCATAAGTAAATAGCCAAGAGGTCTACGAGATAATAAAGTATTGGCATCTGTATCATTCGTGAAGATAAGTATATGTAAAGCTTGTATTAACTTTAAATTATTAGTTAGAATTTTAAATAATAAGCAATATGTATATAATTATTGATACTGCATTAAATGTTCAGTAAGTCGATAAGTATTTTAATTCGCTGCACCGACTTTTCAAAATAAAGCCTTAAATGTTATTTTGCGTATATCTCCCAGAATTTATTATAGTTTGAGCAGGGCACTACTTAAATGGTAATGCGCGTTCAGGCAACATTGAATGGCTGTTATTTACTTCATATCAGTTGCAAAGGTGGGACCATGGCATCATTCTCCTACTCTCCTTTCACTGGACTTATACATAAATGGAAGAAAAATAAAACTAATATTACACATCACGCAGGAATACACCAAACGTAGTCGAACAACCAAAGTGGTATTGGCCATAATCTGTTTCTGACATGAATAACGATCAATTATATTCCTCTACTTGACAATAGGCGGCAACAACCTTTAGCTTTAACAACAGAAGTGAAAAAGTTGTTACATTATTAATCGAATGGCCGTTCGCAGAATATTACCAATGTTCAGCTCCTTGAGCCATGTGGATTTTCCCAACGTCCCTTCCTCATTGAGTGAATAACAAGATGTATGGGATCATATCCTGTAAATTTGTTGTGTATGTGTCACATGCTCATTAACGTTATAAGTTGTGTTTCTCGTTCGCCTCTTTTGAAATCAAACAATAAAAATATATATTCTTCGGGTTTATTTCACGTCCCGCATCATTTAAGATGAAAGCCTTCACACTTGAGTTATATAATTTTGTTCATTTTTAGTACACCACAATACCTGCCAGCTTCCCGCTTTAACGGAATTGTACCATTCCTTGCAGATTTCACACTAACCAAACAGAAGTCAGCAGTGATTTACGGGCGACTCCTGCAGACCAATCAGGTTGTGGCTAGAGAAGCTGCTGGGCAACGGATTGCAGTCACAGGAGGAGCGAGAGTGAACCCGGAGCCAGCCCCAAAGCTCAGTGTTGGCTGACCAGTTGTGGTGTATGGTCGTGTTGGTATCGTGCCTCCTGTCACTAGCACTCTTAACTCTCGTTGTCGAGGTCAGGGTCCCCCCTGCTCTTCAGTTAACCATAATTCGATGCATTCACTCCAACAGCCCAGTGTAGGATAGCTGATGCTGCTCTTCTTCCTGGTCGGTACACCCGAGCTCTAGTTAATGTTGGATGTTAAAATTAAAAACGTTCCGTTGACGAAAAAGTGTTGAAATGCACGGATCTGTTCTTGCAAACTCTTCTGAGATCTTTCCATAAATAATGACATTCGTTTTTCTGACAAGATGAATGTTGTACCGTACTCTAGTGGCCTATGCTATTTCTCTCTGATAAGAAACATTGAGACTAAGTATTTTTCCAAGTTTTTCACAAATAGTGAGTGACTGCTGGTTCGCCTACGCTGTATTGACTGGCAAATTTTTACCGTTGCGTAAGGCGTTTTCTGTCGCAACACCACTGCATCGTCCATCCGTCTATCCTCACGAAGGTTAGTAGCGCTAGTAGGTAGTGTTTGTGTAGCAGTACTGTGCTGTTCTAGGATATGTGGTGGCAGCCCTGCCTGCCGCTGCCCAGGTGCTGCTGCTAGTGGTTGCCTGCCTGTCTCTCAGCTCAGCTGGGCCGTGCATGGGAGGAGTAGGAGGGCCAGTGTGCAATCCTTCGCTACCCCTCCTCGCATCCTACTCGCCACCATTGTCACTTGCTCCCGCTTATTATTTTTTACTATAAATCGTTGGGTTTTCAATTTTTTAGAAAATAATTAAGTTCTTAAACATGAAACTTCATTGTCAACTACGCTATTTGAATTAACGAAAACGAGAGTTCAATTTGAATTCATCACAGCTCATTAGAAAATGTACGTACAGAAAATGTCAATTATGACAAAATAATCACGACTACATTGCGTTGGAAAAACCAGTGACACCCGGGGTTGGAAAATGAGAAAAACTTTGGGGGGATAAATAACGAAATACATCGGCGTGGAAAATAACAAGTATATGGGGTGGAAAATCACGCATGCACGTGGTTAGAGTTCCGAGAACATGGGGTTGCGACATCGAAATGCGCTAACATAATGTAATGAGAAGTCAACATTATTTTACGATGACAGAGGTGTGGATGGACGACATGAATTATACAGAAAATATTAATTAATACATACATCGATTAAATGAGTGACAATCAGAATAATGAAATGCTGGACAACACAAGTCGGATGAATATACTCAGTGTACACTGAATATACTTTTCTTATAGAAGACAAAGCAAAATATTAGCTTATAAGGCATTGTATCACCAAAAAATTGTACGGTGATTGTTAGAAATATTTCAATGAATTATATTAAAATAGAGTTAACCTTTGTCAAAGTTAGAAGCTGCCTATCGCTCCTCGCAAAGACTGAGTTCGTATTTTAATTATACTAAAACGATTGAAACAGAGGTAGACATAACGCTAGTTAACACTTATGATGGCAATTGGCAAAGACAATTGTGATCGGTAGCAACTTAGGAAACATATGTATCGTCTGAATAAAAACGATTAGATGGTGTCTCAATGTTGAGAGTTATGGTGGTGGTGTTTTCGGACATGCTGAAGAACCGAATGCATTTTCTGGTTACTTTTATTATGCATTTAGCTGGTGTTTGTGGGGAAAGGTACGGTTTTGAATTGGTCGGTCACTAGATGTTCATTAAGTCGATTCTTGAAGGACGTGTTGCATTTAAGAATCTTGAGGCTTGTTGAGGTTGTTCCAGGATTTTGGTCCAGTGATCGAAAAAACTCTACAGGCAGTTTCTGTTTTACTGTGTTCAACGTGCAGAGTATCATTATTTCTTGTGAATCTATTGTTCTTTTCACCTCGAGAATATAGGTGCCTTTGGCTGTCGGGTGAATGTTTTTCTAAAAGATCTTTGTGAATTTTGATCGACTCATGGAGTGTCATTTTTTTGTCGATATTGAGCCACTATTATTTTTCGAGGAGAGGACTTACGTGGTCTCGTTTTCTGTGGTTACCATCGCATGTTATTCTTGACGCAAAGTTTATACAACGTTGCACTTTTTCTCATTGAGTTTCGGTGCATTTTTCCAAATTGAAAGACAGTAGTTGATATGAGAAAATACTAAAACGGGGACTATCAGAAATCTTGATTTGAAATCCATTTTTTTTGCTTAGTTTAGGAACAAAAGTGTTCCATTCGACTTGGAACACAGAGTAGTCACGTGGTGTTTGAAGGAACGATCGGGATCAAACCATACTCTCTGACTTATAACTTTATATTCAACATGAGTATCAGATTTGCCTATCCTGATTAGAAATTCATTGGAACTGCTTTTCTTTTCAAGTTTGAGCCGAACAAGATACATTTTGTTTTTTCATAGTTGAGCTTGAGTCTCTATTTAGGTAACTGCCATGCATCTATCTGTTCCGTCAGGCCCGTTGCTGTGTCTGTCAACCAACAGAAGAGATTATTTCACATTTTGATCATTTAGTCATTATTATTAGTAACGTGATACCTATTAGTTGTGAATCAACTTTTTTCTAACACACATGATAATATTGGTCCCTTTTATATTGCATTCATTTTTGATTAATGTAACGTTTCCAGGCTCAAGCAAATTTATCTAGACACGAAATCAAGGAACCACTTTCATAAGAGTCTGAAAAGATCTAATTACTTTATCATTGTCAAACAATCAAAGTATGATGCAACTTTCATACCACACTTTGTTGACAATTTAAAATGTGTGTTCTCCTATTAAACCTTTTTGCAGACACTTGAAAAAAATATTCCTATTATAATTTCTTAAAATATTAGATATACAGTGTTCTGTAACATTGGATGTATATATGTAATAATTTGCAGCACATAGATTTTTTTGCTGGTGGCTGTGCCTGCTAAGAGAACACTTCTGAAGTTTTGAACAATGTTATAGTACAGTGAAATAAAACTTGCCTTAATTGATTGCATTATCTCAGGACTATCAATACAGTGAAATAAGATCGGTCCTAACTGATTGCACTGTCTCAGGACTATCAAAACAGTGAAATAAGATCATTCTTAATTGATTGCAATGTCTCAGGACTATCAGCACAGTGAAATAAAATCAGTCTTAATTGATTGCATTGTCTCAGGACTATCAGCACAGTGAAATAAGATCAGTCTTAATTGATTGCATTGTCTCAGGACTATCAGCACAGTGAAATAAGATCAGTCTTAATTGATTGCATTGTCTCAGGACTATCAGCACAGTGAAATGAGATCAGTCTTAATTGATTGCATTGTCTCAGGACTATCAGCACAGTGAAATAAGATCAGTCTTAATTGATTGCATTGTCTCAAGACTATCAGCACAGTGAAATAAGATCAGTCTTAATTGATTGCATTGTCTCAGGACTATCAGCACAGTGAAATAAGATCAGTCTTAATTGATTGCATTGTCTCAGGACTATCAGCACAGTGAAATAAGATCAGTCTTAATTGATTGCATTGTCTCAGGACTATCAGCACAGTGAAATAAGATTAGTCCTAACTGATTGCACTGTCTCAGGACTATAAGCACAGTGAAATAAGATCAGTCTTAATTGATTGCACTGTCTCAGGACTATCAGTGCAGTGAAATGAGATCAGTCTTAATTGATTGCACTGTCTCAGGACTATCAGTGCAGTGAAATGAGATCAGTCTTAATTGATTGCACTGTCTCAGGACTATCAGTGCAGTGAAATGAGATCAGTCTTAATTGATAGCAAGCAATCCAATTGAAATTGTCTGAACCCACCCTACTGATTTTGATCTATTCTTGATAGCTACGACTATTATTTGTTTTCATAAAAATATATTGAAAGTGTCAAGAAATCCCATTGCTTCAAATTTGTGGTACAATAAATAATGTAGTGGATCTCAATTTCCCCCCAGTTCTGACTCTACCCGCCATATTTTTGTCTATCTAATTAGCGCTGATTATGTGTGAAGACCAGAGAAACGCTGCTCTTTTCATATTATAGATTAATCAAGTAGCATAAAATTGATTGATTTATGCTTACTAATATGGAAGTGAACATGTATATATTAATTGTATTTATTTTCTTTCATAATGTTTAGGCACAGTATTTTCTTCGTGCAACATAAAAGATCTTCAAAGTGAGCATCAACACCAACAAATACTTATTAAATTGTTGAGTAATCCTAGAGGCTATTTCTATCATAGTATTTGTCTAAAATTTTAAAATTGTCGCTAAAGGAAATCTGCCCATTAAAAATGTTTTGTTTACATTTCAGCCCACAAAAAAGTCCAGTCAAAATTTTGTGGAATAATTAACCAACAGACCCAACTCTACAGCCCACTTGTGTTGTTGAACTGTTGGTAGACAACATACAATCAGTTTAACAATGCTTTGGAGTCATATCATTCACTACTAAGTTAGATGATAAACGCAAACTACACTAAGTTAAAACATCCTGTCTTGGTAAATCGGGGTCTACGTAAATATTACGTTTATGTTTGCGTTTTTGATTCACATATTGTACGTTCTGTATCCTTAAGTCTATTAACCACATTCAATTTGTTCTCCCACGTCTTTTAATCACACTTGTTTTCTTTGTACTCGCGTTTTTATCAATCACAATTTATTCGTTCCCGTGTCATTCTGAATCCTACTTCCTTTCTCTGTCCCCATGTCTAATAATTGCACTTAACTCCTTTGTTCCCACGTCTACATTAGTCGCACTTCCTTTCGTTGTTTCCACGTCTATCAATAGAACCATCTTTCTGTGTCCTCATGACTGCTCTGCCACTTTGACCACATTCCCTTGTCCTCACGATTGCTCTGCCAACTTCGACCACCTTCTCTTGTCTTCACGACTGCTCTGCCAACTTCGACCACCTTCTCTTGTCTTCACGACTGCTCTGCCAACTTCAAACGTAACCGTTACTGTGGACGAATTTATTTTACTCACTGTAGCAAAATAAAAATATTTGACTTTTAAGCGAAGAAAGAAACACCTCCACTAGATATTTATTCGTATTATACTTGACTAACTGGCGGTGCCACGGAAAAGATGTGCGTTTGAGGAGGGGTTGCAGGTGAAGTCGGAGGTGGCTTGTGAAAGGTACAAAGAGAGGAGAAACGAGGTGAAGCGGGTGGTGAGGAGAGCCAAAATGGACGCTGATTCCAGGTGGGACAGACGGTTGTGCCAGAATTTTGAGGAGAACAAAAAGATGTTCTGGAAAGAGGTGAAGAGGGTAAGAAAGGGAGAGACCGGGAAGGAGGAAGTGGTGAAAGATGAAAACGGCCAGTTGTTGTTGGAAAGTGGTAATGTACGGAAAAGGTGGGCCTAGTGTTTTGATGAGTTGGTGAATGTCGAGGATGACAGAAAGGCTGACATTGTTGCTGTGGGTGGTGGTGGTGCTCGGATGACAGTTTTGGGAGAAAGACTTATGGCGGACATTACCAGGGAAGAGGTACAGGAGGCGGTGGACGTGATGGAAGCAGGGAAAGCCCCTGGTTTGGATAAAGTTGCGACCGAGTGCCTGAAGAAGGGTGGAGTAACGATTGTCGAATGGTTGGTGAGGTTACTGAACTTGT
>SDVV010043377.1:0-10255 GCA_016164225.1 Gammarus roeselii
ATATATGTATATGCGTGTGTGTGTGTGTGTACGTGTGTACACACACACGTATGCGCACGGATACATGCATGTATGTACAGGTATAAGTCTAATATATTTAGGGCGAGGTAAGAACATCATCTTCTGCTTATTGTGCTGATTGATAAATCAATACCACTTACTACATACGCATCTGATTCGTCCTATGGTTGAATCATTTTTGCCTGTCTTTTCAATGGTCCCGTGTTCATAGACCGGACCATTGAACAGACGGTGTTCATAGACTGGCTTCAGACCATTGAAGAGACTGGAAAAATGCTTGGAGTCGAGTAGCCTTGAACCTGGAACCATCAGCTCCCAATTGGGGTTTATTTTGAAAAAAAGTGCAAGATCAATAGGGGTGTATTAGAAACCAAGAGAGCATGCAACAGCTACACTACTTGAAATAATTTTGACGGTCAAAAACCCCAAGGGCACTCTCGTCCAACTAGGAAGTGAGGTGAAAAATAAAATCATATTAGGTGCTCATTTCCATTAGAGATCTGATATAAGCTTTATTAGATTAAGGGACACATCTCCAGTGTAGCTCTGACGTAACCCTTAGTAAACTCCCCCGTTGGGTGCAAATTCTGTCAATTCTCAAAAATACGCACTCCAGTATGAGAAACATTTTAATAGCATATAAGAAGAAGTTACAAATAACAATTGTGGTATGTATGCATGGTAGTCCATACGAGAACCATACTTTATGAAGAAAAAGTGACGAACGGTTCTGTGACCATTGAAAGTGCAATGCACGCTCTTGACTATGAGTGAGAAACGCTCTGCTTTACTTCAATCTCGTTTAACAATCCCTGCTTGCCTCAACAGAACTTTTATCTGCAGGTGCTCGAGCTGACAGAGTTCCTGTTTCTGAAAGACACCGCCATCAGCAAGGCACCAGACGCTTCTCCTCAGCAGCAGCTCGGAGCGGCGGCTTTATTGCAGCAGCAACAACGAGGTTAGAATGCTCACTATTGAGTCTAATGAACTAAAGCTGCTCTACCCATTTCATGCAATGGAAAGTTTTGTATTTTCCGGCGCGGTTTGAATTGTGATCAAACAAATGATCAACAGATGTGTAGTAGTAAGCCTATATCACTAACAAGGATGACATCAAAACTCGATGGTAAAAAAAATGTCTTTTTGAACGTCCTGGACAAAAAATAACCATTGTTTCACTAAAACATTTTCAATTATGTAAATTCAAGCATTTTTCAAAGTTGTGTCTGCATCGACATACATACAATGTATTGTTGGTGATAACATGTGTGCACAACGAAAACAGTGTTCCCCACGTAACAGCACGCACTTTACTGAGCTATTCTGCGTGTGGCAGTGAGCGCGCTAGAGCGGTGTCTGAAGCAGCAGCGCGAGCTGAGCCAAGGCCGTCAGGACGGGCAGGAGATGCAGGCGCTGGAAAACATGCTTCAGCATGAACGGCTCACCAGGCTAAGGCTCGAAGGTCAGCTGTCTGCCGCTACCACACGCAACGGACGACTAGAGCTGCAGCTGCGCGACCTCGCAGCTACCGTCGACCAGCTGAGGTAGCTTACTCATGGGGTCTTTAACTGAACTTGGGTCCTTTGCTCAAGGCGGTAGTCTTTATGTGATCTTAGGGTATTTTCAGAGGGATTGTCTTAACATGAGCTCAGACAACATTTATTAGTGTAATCTCTAGTTGTCGTATCAGGTCGCTCGCTCATTGGGATAGTTCATGTGAGCTCCGGTCACTTGCACGGGGGGAGGGGGGGGGTAGTCTTTACGTCAGCTCCGGTCACTTGCTCAATTGGGTAGTTCCTTGAGCTTCGGTAATAGGCTCAAGAGGTAGCTTGTCTTGACGCATGGGCATATGCAGTTTGCTAAAGAGAGAAGTTTTCATGCAAGATCATGTTACGTGTTCAAGAGGGGTAGTCTTAACGAGAACTCATGCCATTTTCTCTAGGAGTAGTCTTCATGTGAGCTCCGGTCATTTTTGCAAGAGGTAGTCTTTACGGGAGCTCGGATCACTAGCGCAAGGGGAGTCTTCACGTGAGCTCAGATCCCTCGCGTGAAGGGTTAGTCTGTGAGCAGAGTTGGATCACTTTCTCTTGGGGGGTAGTCTTCACGTGAGCTCTGCTTAGGTCATTTGCACAAGGGCAGTCTTTCCGTGAGCTCAGGTTATAGGCATCAAACAAACGTCCCAGCGCCATTGCTTTTAGAACCTGGGCCTCCAAACCAACATGGCAAGACATGTGTTTCAGATTAAAAATATCAAACCTTTTACACGGGGTTAGGTACTAAAAGGCCAGAGCTGCCATTTCGTATTGTCGTCTGGTGCGGGTGTTGTGAGTATTGAGAAGTATTTGACCGTCTGCTGGTGGAAGGTTAATTAAGAGTGGAGCAGATGTGGAAGAGCAACAATCGATTGGTTGCAGGAACAGAGGTAGTGAAAGTGAATGGACTGAATGTGGAAAGAAGAGCCGAGGAGTTCCAGCAGACGTTGAAGGACGAATATGACAAAGTGAGAAGACAGGACCTGAGAGATGTGGAGGAAGAATGGGAGACGTTAATGGATGCGTTACTGAGATGAGCGAAGAAGGTGTGCGGCGCGCGCCGTGTGGGCAGGTGCAGAAGGAAAGGTTGAGAGTGGTGGAACGAGGAGGTCAAACTGGCGGTGGCACGGAAAAGAGGAGCGTTTGAGGAGTGGTTGCAGGTGAAGTCGGTGGTGGCTTATGAAGCTACAAAGAGAGGAGAAACGAGGTGAAGCGGGTGGTGAGGAGAGCCAAAAGGGACGCTGATGCCAGGTGGGGCAGACGGTTGTGCCAGAATTTTGAAGCGAACAGAAAGATGTTCTGGAAAGAGGTGAAGAGGGAGAGAAAGGGAGAGACCGGAAAGGAGAAAGTGGTAAAAGATGAAAACAGCCTGTTGTTGTTGGGAAGTGGTGATGTACGGAAGAGTTGGGCCGAGTATTTTGATGAGTTGTTGATATCGAGGATGACAGAAAGGCTGACATTGTTGCTGTGTGTGGTGGTGCTCGGATGCCAGTTTTGGGAGAAAGACTTGTGGCGGACATTACCAGGGAAGAGGTGCAAGAGGCGGTGGAGGTGATGAAAGCGGGGAAAGCCCATGGTTTGGATGGCGTTGCGACCGAGTGCCTGAAGAAGGGTGGAGTAACGATTGTCGAATGGTTGGTGAGGTTACTGAACTTGTGTTATGTGGCAGGCGTGGTACCGATTGAGTGGCGCAGTGCCTGCTTAGTTCCGCTATATAAGGGCAAAGGAGATCAAAGTGAATGCTGCAATTCGAGAGGTATCAGTCTGTTATGTGTGGTTGAGGAACAGTGTGGCTTTAGGAGTGTGGCTTTAGTTGAGGAACAGTGTGGCTTTAGGAGTGGCAGAGGGTGTGCTGATCATATGTTTGCGGTGAGACAGGTCTGTGAGGAGTACCTTGCAAAAGGAGAGGATGTGTTCTGGGCCTTCATGGATCTGGAGAAGGCATACGACAGGATTGAGAGGGAAGCGCTGTGGAGGGTGTTGCGTTTGTATGGAGTGGGCGGACATCTGTTGAAAGCGTTGCAGAGTTTCTATGTTGGCAGCCGAGCATGTGTCAGAGTGGGAATCGAGGTGAATGATTGGTTCACAGTGAAAGTGGGACTGAGACAAGGCTGTGTGATGTCTCCCTGACATTTCAACCTTTATATGGATGGAGTGGTCAGGGAGGTGAACGCGAGTGTGCTAGGTCGCGGCTTGGAACTGTTGGAAGCGAATGGGCGGAGTTAGCAGGTAAGCCAGTTGCTATTTGCGGATGATACGGCCCTGGTTGCGGATTCAAAGGAGAAGCTATGTAGGCTAGTGTCTGAGTTTGGTAGAGTGTGTGAAAGGAGGAAGCTTAGAGTGAACGTGGGTAAAAGTAAACTAATGAGATGCTCGAAGACTGTCGATGCGAGCAAAATTATTGTCCCCCTAAATGGAGAGCTCCTGGAGGAAGTTCGGTGTTTTAACTATCTGGGCTCCCATGTGGAGATAAGTGTACTAGTGGGAACTGAAGTGAAGGCCCGAGTGAAGGAGGGGTGTAAAGTGTTTGGTGCACTGAAGAGTGTATTGAGCTGTAGGACGTTAGGGATGGAAGCAAAGAGAGGGTTGTATGAGGGTGTTGTTGTCTCAACTGTGCTTCACGGAGCTGAGACTTGAGGGGTGAGAGCAGAGGAGAGAAGAAGGTTGAATGTTTTCGAGATGAAATGTTGGAGGAGCATAGCTGGAGTAACGCCGAGAGACCGGATCACCAACGACGTGGTTCAAATCAGAACAAAGATGGTGAAGAAGTTGGAGAACAGAGTGAATTCGCGTGTACTGAGATGGTTCGGGCACATGGAGAGGATGGATGAAGGGAGATCGGTAAAAAGGGTGATGAAGGCAAAGGTGAGTGGTCGCAGGCCTAGAAGTAGACTAAAGTTTGAATAAATGGATGGTGTGAAGCAGGCGTTAGGAAGGAGAAACTTGAATGTGGAGTTAGCGAGAGAGCCTGCAATGAACAGGCGTGAGTGGTGAGTGGTTGAGTTTTGACGCTTCTTTGATGGGCTTTCTCGCCCTTGGCATCACGATGTTGGTATGATCGTGCGTGGGGGGAGGGGCCTGGCCATTATGATGCGGCGGGGGTAAACCAGTGAAAACTGTCGGGCCCTGCTGCTGACAACGGATCCTCGGACCGCACTCGTTACCCAGAGTGTGTGTGACGGGGTTACCGGCCGGACCCTTTTTCACAAAAGGGCTAAGTTGTGTGAGAGTTAGCTTATGAGGGTGTGACGTGCGCCTTGTCGTCATCCACCCCTCTTTCTAGGGGATTCGGTCTAGTGTCTGTATCTGTGCTTTCGTTGAAAATTTTTTTAGCAATTTTTTGCCCTTACATTTTTGGTCGATGTTATTCGAGCAGATGGGTAGTCTTTACGTCAGTTTAGGTCACTTTCTCAGTGGGAGTTGTCTTTTTGTAAGATCAGATTGTAGTTAGTGGCTGATTTTTATGCTCTACATTTTTTCCAGATGCACTCAGGAGGAGACCGAGTGTCAGTTGGAGCGTGTCAAGTACGAGATAAGCGAGGAACGCTCCAACTTTTTGCAGGTGTCGGACGACTTGAGGCGCGCAACACAACACTCGTCAGCGCAGCATCGCCGTCACAACGCGGCCACAATGGTGAGAAGGCGCGCTATGCAACATCCTTAATTTTATTATCTTTAAAAAACTAATATTGATAGCATTTAGTCAATTATTACAAATACAGAGGTACAGCCGTCTCTAGGATGTGGGTGGCCTACGGCAACATGCAACTCACCCTATCATGTACTCACACGCATCAAAGCTGAGCCCTTTAATGCTGAAGGGTCCGGCCAGGACCCGCAACACATTTCGGGTGAGGAATGAGGTTCCATTGCCGTGTCAACAGCAGGGCCCAACAGTTTCACTGGTCTCCTACCCCCTAACGTCTTGCCGAGAAACAGAATGGACGTCTCCTTCTCCCAACCCCCATCCATTTTGTTTCTCAGCAAGACGCGATGGGCGAGGAAGCTCATTCAGATACAAATTTGGACAGATATAAACGCTAAGCCACACCCCCCAGAAATAAGGTGGCGGAAGGCAAGACTCATCTCACAGTCCTCTTCTGAAATCACCCACATGCCGAAATATAGCCAACTCTTCAGCGCTAAAGGGTTCGGCCATTATTCTGCAACACTCACTTTGGGTCAGGAGTGTGGTCCGCGATCAGTGTCAGCAGCAGGTGCCGACGGATTTAGTAGGTTTACCCCTGCTACGTTTTATTTTCTGGGCCTTTTCTCACCCGCGACCATTCCATTTTTCAACGAGATGCCAAGGGTGGGGAAGAGCATCTGAACCGCTTTGAAAACTTATACTATGCACGCTTTCTCGCTGCTTCTACACTGATGTATCTCCTTTCTAAAGCCTGCATTACGCCATCATTTACCTATCATCCCCTGCGAAGAAGCGTGCGATGACTCGCGTAGAGGCTCCGGTGGAAACGAGGCCCGAATCAAAATCATACCCCTTGGCCTACGCTCAAGGGGTATCAACTATCTCCCATCATCTATTCCCACCATGTATTTGAACCAACTCGAAACACGTGAATCTACTGTTATCTCTACCCTCGCCGTCTGTTACTTCCTCTAGGCATCTGTTTGATTCACAGGCTGCATGGTGTCACGGCTCAACCGGTGGTTGAACACCCTTATTTTTCTTAAGACTCTCCTTTTGTTCACTCTTCACGATCTCTTCTTTTCTCCCCATCTTGAATTTACTTTTCTTTTATATACCACATTTGCATCTTATTTTTAGTTCAAATTCCCTTCAACTTACCTCAAGCTCCCTCTAAACAACTCTCCCGAAAGTCGTAACATCTACATGCACGCACACGCAGACACACACACACACACACACACACACACATCCGTCCTAACTATCCTTCTTTCGGGTGATTAATATCAGCCAAGTTGCTCTCTTTCTACAATGCAACCTTTTCCAACGACTCCTCCTTTTTCTTCTTATGATTCTTGTTGTTCTCATTCGTAAAATTCCTCAAACTGAGTGTAGATTTCATGCATGGGATCCATGTTTTCTGTCACTTCGCCATCTTCCTCCTCATAGCCCCCAGCATCTTAAGGACGCTGCAAATTCTTGGGGCTCTGGAGCATGGTAGGTAGTCTGTTAATCCTCCTTACTGCCACCCGGAGAGTACTGGGACCATATGGCCTCAGCACATTAGGAGTTCATGTACCTCCTGTGGTACTCGTACATATTTATTATTGACGTTTGCCGCATGAAGGTCATTGAGTTTACGCAGTATTAAACCTAACTCTCACCTATTTCAATAAAAGAATCTATAGCTTGGTGTAGCACTGTTTGCTGGTTTCACGTTCGACGTCAGAAAGACACTAGCTTCAGAGCGCTAGAAAGCCTCGTCACTCTTATCTCTACAGAGTGCTGTTTCACAGGTGGTTCCTTGGACAGAAGCTCGTGACTTTACAGTTTCCCAAAGCAAAACATATGCACTTTGTATTCATCCGTCCTGCACATACACAGAACCAGATCTCAGACTCCATGAACAAATGATCCTTTTCATACCTTCAGTCCACTTTTTAGGGCTAAGATTCGACACTAAATTTACCTGGAAATAGCATGTGCAGCAGCTTAGGATCGACTTCTTGTATGATCTATAATTCTTTGGATTGCATTTCACTTCACCTGGGGCGCAGACAGAACATCATCATTATGTCTTTACCGCGCCATCATCCGGTCCAAACTAGACTGTGGGGCGTTGTCTACTGCTCGCCTAAACATTATATCTTCAAAACCTTGGAACCAGTCCACAATGCCGCTCTTCGCACTTGCACTGGGCCTTGTCGTTCCTTCCCTATTGTCTGCCTTACATGTGAAACTGGTGAGCCTGGTTATTCTCTACGCCGGCAACAAATCAACCTCTAATACTATTGCCATATTGTTGCTCGCTCTACTTCCCCTACATCTACCCCAATTCGGTAGCTCCCTCCCAATCTTTCGCTCTCCTGGAGCTTCTCACAATGCATCGAGCTCCTCACTGCTGATCTCTGGCTGCCTCTTATCTCTCTCCCGCGAGATGCAATGCCCATCTGGCATATACCGGAAAGTATGCTACACGCTAACTACTTTGCTGGCCGTAAGGCAGATGTTGCATCACAAAATACTCGAACCATTGCATAATTCATGCGAAGTATTGGGGTAGATGGATGATTATTAATTTTACAGATCATTAACACTTTATTTTAGTATTTCGGTAATCCTTATTTCGTGGGCACTACTATTGATCTTTGCCCTTTTTCATAGTGATAAATTTTGCATTGGTTATTATATATCGAGTTTGGTTGAGACTAGGTGACCCAAGGAATGGGGGTACTCGGAAGACCCGTGGAACTCGGAGACCCGTTGGTTTCGGGAACCCGGGGGACTAGGAGGACCTGGAGGATTTGGAGGGACCTACTTGCACCCTTCTGATGCCCTTTGGGACACTCCTGGAACCCTTTGAGATCCCCTTGAGAAACTTTGGGACCGTCTTGAGGCCCCTCTAAACGCTGGAACCTCTGCTCTCCCCTCTCCACGCTGTAAACCCCTCACACAGAAAAATATATGTATGTGAAATGCTTGAGTAGAAGAATGTTATTACAGGCCACAGGATTGCTGACACAGAGGAAGAGAGCCGCGTCGAGGCTGATCGAGGTGCGTCGAGATCCGTCGAAACGCGTTGAGGCGAGTCGAATTGGGTGTGACGAGTCGAGACCGGCCGAAATGATGCGAGGCGCGCTGAGATGAACTGAGACGAGGGGACTCGAGGGACCCGGGGAGCTCTGGGGACCCGGGGGACTTGGGTTACCCACCGGAACTCATCGGGCTCTTTTGGGACCCGAGGGACCTCTGAACCCCCCCCCACACGCCGCTCCCACCCTGAAATGCTTGAGTAGAAAAATTAGTTATTACAGTCCACAGGATTACCGGCGCAGAGGGGCAGAGATCAGTCGAAACATGTCGAGACGAGTCGAGTTGGGCGCGACGAGTCTAGACTGGCCGAAATAAGTCGAGACAAATCGAGATGAGCTGAGACGAGGAGACTCAAGGTACCCGGGGAGCTCGGGGGACCCAAGTTACCCTCCGGAACCCATCGGGCTCTTTTGGGCCCCGAGGGTCCTCCGCTCCCTCCCCTAACCTTACCCCCTAAACAATAAGTGTGATGTCAATATTCTAAGCAGTTTTTCAGCCCACGTTGAACCAGCTTTCCTTTCCTCTTCACGATCCACAATTTTGTCATCTAAAATAATGGTTATGTATTTGTGCGAGAGTTCCTGTTTGTGATTTTGTGAATACGTGTTTTTTCAGTAAGTGCTCGTTCGCGCGTGTGCGGAGCATATGTAATTTCTGTTGTTGACTTTTACCGCGTTATTATGAACCTTGTGGTGGGTTGCGGTTGGATTTGATCTGATCCGTGAAGCCGTGGACCTTGTACTAATTTCGGCGATACTATCTGCGCACTGTCGTGCGTACATATTACTCTTGAGGTTCTGAGGGGTTGGAGGCGTGGATTCGTTTCGTCTGAGTCATTATTTTATTTGAATAAAACAACTTTACTGTAACAGAACTAAACCGCGTAGCTGGAAACATTGTGTTGCGTTGCTGTCGGAGCTTACTTTGTCTGTGTAGCCGTAAACCTTGTACCAATCTTGACGATGCTACTTGTACTCACTGGCGTGCATTTATATTGATCTTGATTTAAGAGTAATATGTAACTTTGATGAAGTTCTAATTGATTTAAAGAGGAGCTCCGTTTCGTCTAAACGTTTTTCGTGTGCGTGCACCAGCGTGCGTCTGACACGACTGAAAATTTCAAAATGTTTTAACTTTGACAAGGTTGTTTTTCTCGCACGCCGAGGCGTGTGAGCCTCCTGGAATCCATGATCGTCGAGCCCTACGGGGGAGCCTGTTATGACTCAAGTTGAGGCATAACAGGCTCCGGTGGAAATGAGGCTTAACTCAAATCAATTTCCTGCAAAAACTTCCCACGCTGCTAGCTTTCATATCTTCACTGATGGATTAAGCCGACGATGCTGTGGGCGGCGCAGCGGTACTGCACGGGCGCGTCGTCGCTAGGAGACTCCCGCCATCTGCGTCAGCTTTTACTGCTGAACTCACGGACATTGTCGACGCCCTTTTGGCGGCCTATTCCCTTCCAGATGTCAATATCTCAATCTTGAGTGAATCGCTTATGCGACACCCGGTTGTTTCGGCAATCGTGAACTGGCTTGTACGTTTTTCCTCCATGAACAAGAACGTTCGATTGTGCTGGGTTCCCCCCCTAGGCATCTGTTAGGTTCACGGGCCGCACGGAGTCACGGCCCAACCGGGGGGGTGAACACCCTTATTTCCCTTCAGACTCCCCTCTTCTTCACCCTTTACTATCTCTCCTTTTCTCCCCTATCCTGATTTGCTTGACTTTTATTTACCTCATTTGCATCTTATGTTTAGTTTAAATTTCCTTAAACTTGTCTCGGACTCCTTCTTAACAACTCTCCTAATAGTCGCTACACACACGCACACACAGAAACACACACTCAAACATACACATACCGGTTCTAACTATTCTCCTTTCGGGTGGCAAATAACAGCCAAGTTGCGCTCTTTCTTTCATGCAACCTTTTTCTACGACTATTCCTTCTTCTTCTTTCCA
>SDVV010043378.1:0-10255 GCA_016164225.1 Gammarus roeselii
TTTTATGTCTCTCAATAAGCGACAAATGAGTAACAACTCAGCGTCTCTTGTGTAGCTAAAAAATGTTAATCCCAAATTTTTAATTACTGCTAGGAAAGGGCTATCTGACTGGGAAACATTTCTCAACTTAGCGAACATTCCTTCGTTGTCTCCGGGGTCTATCGCAATAATAATGAATTTATAAATCCTGCACATACTTATGTACAATATCAACTCTGCTTGAACATCTTTCCTGTCGCTGAACCAATTCTTCTGCTCGTAAATGTACATGTTTGAAAGAAGTCTGCCAAAAAGGCAGACGGGCGGCTCAACGAAGATGTTTGTACAAAATGATGAGAGTATTCGTTAGAATGCGTGAATACGTTCGCTCAAAAATTTTCGTAAACAGAATGTTCGTTATGTTGAGTGTACGTGGATGGGGGGGGGGGCGAAAAGTTATTGTTTCTAGTAACTTTACAAAAATCATAATGATGACCGATTTCGGAGAGGGCTCAGATCTTCTGTAGAACAGGAATTTCACAATCGTTTTCCTGTTAATCATCAATTGTCACATGACGAGATCCAGTGACTGTAGTGTGCCATTCATAGGCGATGCTGCATTACGCCTCTTTTATGTTATTTAAGTGTTATGGCTGTTGTTGGAGACTCACAATGACCTTGGAAGATTTGTGTAATGTGGCTCTTCAAAGACCATGGCAGCTGGTTCATTCTCCATTGACTGTGATACACGGTCGTCCTGATACGCACCGAAATGAGAATTGGGTCTGAATAATCGATCATAATACCTGACGCGATGAATATCATATTACTGGTCCCATTACTATGAGCCTCAATTATTGATTCATGCTCGATAAATAATGAATTTACTAATGTGGAGAGTATAAGTTCCAATTTTAATTTATTAAGTTAAAAATATTGACACTTCTCATGTTACATATTTGTGAGCGATTACACAGCTATGGATTCACAATATGGGAGCTTCCCGATTACAAATGATGGAGGTTACAATATTTGCCATTTGCAAAATTACTTGCTGTGTAAGTAATCCTGTTGAATCATCGCACTCCTGCGAATAGCGTAGAAATTAGGAAACCTCGTTTGGAAGGCTTCCTGATCGGTTAGCATACAATTGAGGTGCTTGTATCAAAGAACCGCCAAAAATTCTTCCTAAGCCTTTCATTATTGCACTCCCCACCGATCTTGAATGATGGATATCTTCCCAGCATAGCAGCCTTGATGACAGGTGCGTATTTTCACCCCTCACACGTACCTTTTCTGAATGCTCACTTTTATTCACTAGGCCATTGGTTGCAAGAAGGTCGTCATTCCCCGTTGGCTATTTGCGGGCTGGAACCCAGAAGCAGGCCGCTCCTGGCAGTTTCTTTGGCATTCCCGGTTCCTAGGCTGCTCTGGCTACCAAAACGAGAAATAAATTATCAGCAAACGAGTGCTTGCCAAACAGGCGTTGTGTTTGCGTGCAGGTAATCACGTCGCAGTTTGATATAGGCGGCGCGCCCAACCCAACGAGTCACTGTTTGGCCGGGCTATCATTCTCAGCACAGGCTTCAACTACTGACTTCTCCAGATAGACTGCTGCCGAGAACAATGGACACTTGAGGGGACGGGTTCGTGGTGCTAATGAATGTTTGCAATTCAATTTATATGTCATCTAACGTGGAGTTAAAGTGTGCTCGAGAACGCATTTTCACGATTCCGGCGAGTAATATTCTCTCCAATGTGGTGCACAAGAGGAACAGTTTTTACTGTAGAAAAATCGTCAAACTACCGCTAACATTGCTCCTCTACTTCCTGTTTACCATATGAACACTACTAACCCTACTCTGGTATTTTAGTTTTCGTTTAAAGTCTATTTTATGGGATATCAGAGAGCTATTTCAATTTGGAACTACAGGCACAATTGCACACGTCACCGATGTTCCAATCATCGTTGATGCGGATTAATGTTGCTTATGTAGAACATGTAGAAATATGAAACATTCGGTGACTGTGGTTGACCTCGACTTGATTATATTCGGCAATACATTTGAACTGTAAAGGAACACTATATAAACCTCTTTTCCAGGAATGAATGTGGTATCTGAAAAGAAAATTAAGTAAGATGCGATGAGGGAAATATACTGGCATGAGCAAAAAATGGTTATATATTGAGCAAGAAGAAATTTTGAAATAAAGGACACACACACATTATTATAATGATTATTAACAGCTAAACCGGACATAGTTACATTTTTCTTACGCATTAAATTTTGTTAACAGATTCTATAAATCGAGGCGAGCAACTTGCCTGTCGTGCCTCCTTTCAGCGATGCGTATTTGATCTCGGGTCTACTAGTGGAGCTCAGCGAGGGGAGCCCTCACCGAGTCGTTTTCTTAACACGTACTTCGATCAGACGCTATTGTACAACAGGTATAATGTTTCAGTGAATAAATCTATGTTATGATGTACAATTTTAAAAAGGGTAGTAAATGCCCTACATCACTGGGAATATTGTTTAGGATGTAGGTGTTTCTATATGAATAGTGTACTTACACAAAAAATAGATCACGCCAACGTTGACTTTTCCACACAATGTTGTGGAACTTGGATTGCTGCGTGTAATATCAATTGATATGAATTATTTGACAAATAAACTTTAAATAT
This sequence comes from Gammarus roeselii, assembly GCA_016164225.1. Lineage (NCBI taxonomy): Eukaryota > Metazoa > Arthropoda > Malacostraca > Amphipoda > Gammaridae > Gammarus > Gammarus roeselii. The sequence goes on from SDVV010043378.1 coordinate 2,663, forward strand.
TCAACAGGTCATTTTAAAAACAAAATGAAATGAATAAATATTTCAACAATGGAAATGGTTTAGCTCTATAATATAGCTCCTGCCTCATATAAGATTATTAGACGCAAAAGAAATGTTTTTTATTGTATGATTATATCACCTTTAACGTGTTTTTTCCTGCGCAAGCTGTTCAATATAACCGTTTTCAAGTAATGTTTATAACAATATATATTCATCGCCAGAAATCTAAGGTTTGAAACGACGTGTGAAGAAGTAAACGTGGGAACTCCTACGCTCTAAACGTTATGCGCATGTGAAGTGGAGCACTTTTTATCTTACGACACTTTTTCTGGTGAAATCCACGTATACGTTAATAACCATTATTTCATAAATGAAGCATCATACCTCTTGAACAGTAGCGTTTGGTTATAGTTAGAGTGTAGAAAAAAAAACACGATGAACGCACGCTTAAGCACCCAACGTTAGAAGACCCGAGCTCAAATACGCATTTTTGGATTGAGCTCACGAACACATGTTTTTCTCCTCGATTTATCGTATCTGTGTCAAACATCCGATGCTTACGAAATTTGTTGATATTGTCTTTACTGCTAATAATACGCAAAATAATTCATTGAATGTCATTTTTGTGCAAGGATTTCCTCCTCTGGCTGGCATGTTTCCAACATCACATGTTGCGTCAATTTTGTTCGTTCTATACAAAGTTCATCATATACAGATACCGTAAATCGAATTGCAGGTAAAATTTGGTTTACTGTTCCAAAATAGCAAAATGTTTCGTCGAATGTGATCAAGTTGGTGTAATAATCAAATTTTCTGTTAAAGCAAACGTTTTTCATATTATTCAGTAACAAAATTAATTCCAAAGAACGAAGATGGCAACGTTGGTGCTATATTCAATAAATTATTGTTCCTTGGCTACCAAAATGGAACAAACAAATGGTATCCAGTAAAATACATTTGTAACGACACTTGAAAGACCATAATATAGTTCATAGTGCTCAAATGGTGGAACAGCAAGCTGATATTGGAACAATGTTTGCGGTTGTTCTACTATCTTTAGATAGCATATACAACCTTGTTTAAAATCATCAAATTGCTCAGCGTACTGTCTCCCTCCTCACATTCTCGAGTCATCTCAAGCGCTCATTGTTCACGGCAGCAGCCTATCTGGAAAAATCGGTAGTTGAGACCTGTGCTGAAAACATTTGCTCCCCTAAATAGTGGCTCGTTGTTACGGGAGCACCGCCAAGTTCCAATACCTCATTACCGGCACGCAAACACGACGCCTTTTTGGCCAGCACTTGTATGCTTGTGATATATTCCTTATTCTGGTGGTCTGTGTGTAGCAAGCGGGATTGGCAAGGGGCTGCCTATAGCGGCCTGATTCGAGATAACGGCTTTTGAATGGCCAACTGTGGATGACGACCTTCTGAACCACGAGACGTGTATGGCAGAGAGCAGCTATCAGAAAGAGATGCACGTGAGAAGGGAAAATAGTCCCCTGCCACCAAGGCTCCTTTAGTATGGAAGATAACCATAAACCATGATCGTTGAGAAGCAATAATGCACGGTTGAGGTCGATTTTTTCGAGGTTCTTTGTTACATGCACCCGACAGATGTATGAACCGACAAGGCATCCTTTGGTACAGGTTTATGTGTTTATACGCTGATCGCTCGAGTTCAATATTTCAACGGGGTTACTTACAGGGCAGGACATATATTGTAGGCCAAATTTTGTAGGCCAAATTTTGCTTGGCTGTTTAATTCAACAAACATTATACGTCAGTGGTGCCTTTTTTGGAACAGAATAAATCGCAATTTGAGTTTCAATTTTCCTATTCAAAATGCTCGATATTTATCGTGCATGAACTATTAATTGACGCTCGCCGTAATAGACGTTGATAGCACACAAAAACCGTCTACACAAAATTAACTTGTGTGATGTGTCAGATAATTGGGTCTTCCTTCATTTTGTAAGGTAAGATGATCGAAAATTAAAAGTCAATTCACAACACAGTGCTAATCAGGACCGTGTCGCATAGTCCACGACGAATGTTGCAGACCTCGTTTTCTTTGAAATGTCACATTACACAATTCTTTCAAGGTCATTGAGAGGCTCGTGGAACAATGGCAAACTACAGTCATGGGTTCTCGTAATATATGGCAATTGATGACTATGAGAGACAATGTATTTAAAATAGTACTGATCTATAGAAAATTTGAACCACCTCCGAAATCGATTTGAATTATTGTGCATTTTAAATCATCGGAAACATTAACCTTCAACAACCCTCCCCCTTCCACGCACGCTAAACTTAACGAACCTGCCCGTTTACGAACCCTTTTGAACGGACAAACACATCCATTACAACGAATTCTGACATTGTTTTGTGCAAACATTTTCATTTTACTGTCCGTCGGAGTTTTGGCAGCCTATATTTAAACGTTTACATGTACGTGCATAGATATGTGAATATAAATTAATAAAATTGGTTCAGGTCAGTGATGGGGTTAAGGCAGAGTTGCATGTATGTGTTGTTTTTTATAAATTCGTTAACATTTCGATATCCCCTGAGACGACGAGGACTGTTCATTAGGTTGAAAATTTTATGTTTGCAGATAGCCCTGTCTTGCCGGTAATTGTCGCCGGAACATCGTTTATGCAATTCGTCTAAACAGGCTGTTGAAACGGGTTTTCTGTTACACAAGAAACACTGAGTTGACACTCGATTGTCACTAAATTCCAGCCATATTTATTCATTTGCAAGAGAGAAGCCAAATATAATAATAATAATTTTAATTGAAATCTTGGTAAACACACGGGATATTCAAGCCCCTAGCTAGAAGAATCTATTCGGGCAGTATAAAATAGGAATCAATTGAATCAATAATAAAAGATTAACACAGTTAAAGGTCATAAAAACAGATCACAGGAGTAAAAGTTACGAGTAAGCACAAAATTCATGAAGTCATATAGATCACATTGTCAATGTAATAAAAGAGATCACAGAAGCATAAAGGATAATACCAAATTCAATGAAAAAAAAAAGATATAAAAAGGTTCACAACTATATCCATGTCAGGGGAAAGATCACAACATTCATAAAACCACGGGAGGTCTAAAATGCAAAAAACACAACACAATATACAACCTAAGACACTTTGTTAAAATTATATACTATTCAGTTCTTGAAGCAGCCATTGACGATATGCTCCTTTAAAAGTGAACACTGATCCAGAAGTGCGGATGTTCAAAGGGAGGCTATTCCAGATTCTAACGGATGAACATTTGAATGAGTTAAAACACTTTGATTTCCGGACTGGCGGAATGTTTAGACATTTATTTTGCTTAAAACGGGTTAATTGATCGTGGTTAATTTGGTTACTGTTAATAATTTCCTTGAAAAATGTACTCTGATTTGAAATGAAGTACTTAAAAAGCTTAACACCAGTGAAATATTTATAAACGACAGGTAGGGGCATAAATCCAAGCTCTGCGTAATCAGACCTAATGTCCTCGTTACCACACCCCAAGAGTTTAACAATCCTATCCTGTAGTGAGCGCAGACGAGCCAGTGACGCATCACTTGCCCCTCCCCACACCTCCACACAATACACCAGGTGAGGGTACACCAGCGATAGGTACATCTTCTTAAGAGTGTGATTTGGGGAAACATTGCTTAGCGTCTTAATTATGCCACACGATTTAAATAATTTACTGCAAATTTCACCTATATGGTATGCAAAATTAAATTTATCATCAATATGAACACCCAAAAATTTTGTTGTGCTAACTCTATTCACGGGCTTGTTTCTAATTTGTATTGGCACCAGTGAGCTCATAACTCTATTGGTATGCACCATATATGCAGTCTTGTCAATGTTTAGGGGAAGTCGATCGGAACAGAGCCACGTATCAACAAGTTTTAATTCATCATTAACTATATGACAAAGATCTTTTAGGTTTGGACCCCGGACGGACAAGGTCGTGTCATCAGTTAAATGGATACAGTTTAATTTACTGGTGCAAGCATGCATATCATTGATGTAAAGACTGAATAGTAGAGGACCGAGTATTGATCCCTGTGGCACGCCACTGCTGACAGGTAACAGGGAGGATTAACTATTATTAGTATGCACGTATTGTTTACGGTTGGTAAGATATGAACTGAACCACTGCAGCACAATACCACGAACACCAAGTAGGTCCAACTTTCTCAGGAGTTGGTATGGTCGACGGTATCAAAGGCCTTAGATAGGTCCAGGATAACTGAGATGACGTACTCGGACGCATCATATGCTGAATAAATTGATTCAGAGTACTGCAAAATAGCGTCACTGGTAGACCGACCTTGCGTAAAGCCGAACTGCTGATCACAAATTGTATTATATTTTCTGAAAAACTTCATCAATCTATTACACAATGTCCTTTCAATTTTTTTTTCGAGGAAATCTAATATAGAGATAGGATGGTAATTAATCACTTTATCTCTTGGACCCGCTTTATAAATAGGCATAACTCTGGAGATTTTCAAAACATAGTGAAAAATGCCCTCCTCAAAAGATGAATTAATTAGTAAAGCAATAACAGGAGAGGCCACATCTGAAACATGTTTATACCTAAAACTCGGAATTGAGTCAAGGATGCAATTTTTTGATTTAAAAGAATTTATGATATTTACTATTTCACTTTCATCGGTTAGAAAATAAACAAAAGAAAAAATGCTTCTCATAACATACTCTGTAGGATTTTTATTGGAACCAGGTATGTCCCTGGACAGCTTGTCAGCAATAGATACATAATGTCTATTAAATTCATCGGCAATTATAGATGGGTCCTCTGTAACAGATCCACCAACCGAAATCTTAACAACATTACTATTCTTAGATTTCTGACCTAGTATTTCATTGATGGCCTTCCATGTTTTCTTTGAAATATTTATACAAGAGGTAAATTTCTTCACGTAGTAATGTTTTTTGACGTAATTAATTGAGGACGACAAACTATTACTGTACTCTTTATATTCATCCGTAAAGCTGCAATCCTCCTTAGACAAGCGATACAGTTCATGCTTTCGGGAAATACAGTTTAATAATTCTTTAGTTATCCATGGACTGAGAGCTCTTTTAACAGATAATCTTTTTACAGCAACTGGACAGCTTATATTGTACGCATTAAACATCATTTTGCAAATTGCTCACATTTTTCATTAACACCGGCGATGCCAGTGATATTCAGTTCTCTAATGCCTTCCATAACTCTGCTTCTGAAATTTATCACATTCTTTTGCCCATGACATCTGAATTTAGAGGTAATAATTTCGTTCGCATTTTTTAAAATATTAGGAATGGACACAAATACTGGAAAATGATCTGTCAAGTTAATTGAGAAGACACCTGCCTTGCAAAGATATAATGCATTAAATCAAATATGATCGATCAGAGTCGCAGAGTCGTCAGTTACACGGGTAGGAACTGAGATAAAAGGAATAAAATGCAAAGTTTTAAACTCGTCAATGTAAGTATTCGTTTTTTCAGGTGCATTGGCAGCACTCATATCAATATTGAAATCACCTAACACAAGAGAATTAAGTTTGGACACATCATCAACATTGAGCATATTGAAAAAATTCTCAATAAAGGCAGTTACTTGGCGATCTGGAGGTCTATAAACACCGATAATATTGAAAATTTTCCCCCTAATATGAAGACTTATTGCACAGACTTCCAATTCCTCACATATAAAAGAAAATTTTGGCAACAATGAGGAATTTATGATTTCATCAACCAAAATTGAGACTCCTCCACCTTTTTTAATGCTACGTACAGTGTGATAGGCTTTATACCCCGGCAAATGAACCCAGTGAGCGGCATCATCTAGCCAAGTCTCTGACAAAATGATTACATGGAACTTAGTCTTAAGCAACGCCAAAAACAACTGGAACTCATCAAAGTTTTTGTTAACCGAGCGCACATTGAAATGAATTATTGCATGGATGATGAATCTTCAGCAGACACAGATCTATAAGAATTTGCATCAAAGTAAGCACAGTCTGGTTCACTAAAATAAAAATTGTCGACGTTCAAGTCATCTAGGAAAGCCATGGAAAACTAATTATAGGACAATATCGATGTTCAAAGAGATATTCGCTACCACGTTTAACTTGTTATTGAGTTGAGCATTTTCAGTTCAATCTTATTTACATCGGTCACTTCGTGCACAGTAACTGGGCGATCACAACCTCTAATCTTGCGCCCAACAACACCGTTGTGACTGTAAACACTCGTAAAATCCGAGTATTGCCTCTTCAGCGTGCGTAATTTGTACTGTAATGAATTTCATTAAGTTTATGAAATTCATTTTAAAAATGCCGTGCTCAGTTCATTTATCAGTCGAACAATTATTTCAAGAGAAAATACAATACTGATTCCAAATAATAATTTATACAGAATATTCCTTGAAGTCTAAAAAATCGTTTATTATGAACCTTATTTTCGACCACGTGCGTTCTGAGGGAAATATCAGGATCTTCAATGTACATAACAGCATAGAGCATTGAGCAAAAAATAGTTTTCATCTGATGTTTAACACGTCGGTTATACTAAATAAAATAAAAGTTTGTTAAGCTAATTCAGGTTAGAAGAGTTGGAACATGTATTCATTACGACAATCCCAATCATCAATTTAATAAAAGGAGGATTTGTCGAGGTGGTGAAGAGAAACTTCCATCACGAAACCCTTTCTTCCATATGGTAGGTCATTGATGGATGATGCTCCATTAGTGAATAATGCCTTTGGTATATAATTGCTCATGCTTCAATTTTTTTATTAATATTATCTTTGTATTCAAGAAGTAAACACCTACATAACTATAATATGGTTGAAAATATGAGCTACTCTCGTGTCTACTACATTAAAATTCTAATGCTAGAGAGGCGACTGAACAGCAGTTATGAGAGCACCGAAAATGCTTTAAGTGATGAATCCTTATCTTATTAATGTTGGCTGGAGTATGATAACGGACACAGGGAGGGGGGGGGGTTGACGACAGGAAAGCAAGCGTACAGGGGTGGTGCAAACGGGCGGGTGGGCATTTGGCAGTAACTTTCGAATGTATTTGGGAAGGTTTTTTGCTGATGTACATTTATATTGATATAGTTTTTTGTTGTATATATTATTTAGGTGTATATTTATATTTTTTTGTTCAGATGACTCTGTTTAAGGCATACTTGGTTCCACACTGTTCTTCATTATATATTTATTTGGTCCTGGTAGGAACATGCTTCTACCTCTTTTTGGAGGGCGGTGGAGATTAGGGCCCCCCATAATAGTATCAGGCATTCTTGTTATGAATGATGTATGTATCCATGCGCACTTGAAGTTTTTTCATTATATAGTTATTAATTGTTGGTAGGATTGTGATTAAACCTCATTTTGGAGAGAGGGTGTTGGACCTCGTGTCAAAAGTTCACTGAGCTTCTGAATAAAAAAGTCTGTCGAGTCCTGCTCTTATTTATTTTATCTTGTTATCAGTATTTCCAAGTTTTGAATTGACATTATCTCTATGTTATGTGAGTTTATATCATTAAATA
>SDVV010043379.1:0-10255 GCA_016164225.1 Gammarus roeselii
GGCATAGGATCCTGAATCGATTGTCCCGATGGAGGCGGCATAGGATCCTGAATCGATTGTCCCGATGGAGGCGGCATAGGATCCTGAATCGATTGTCCGATGGAGGCGGAATAGGATCCTAAATCGATTGTCCTGATGGAGGCGGAATAGGATCCTAAATCGATCGTCCTGATGGAGGCGGCATAGGATCCTAAATCGATTGACCCGATGGAGGCGGTGTAGGATCCGAAATCGATTGGCCCGATGGAGGCGGCATAGACCGTCGTACATACGAATCTTAGTCAATCAGTCAAGTAGGACCATTTGTATTCAGTAGAAGGAAGCGTGGGACTCGCATTGCTGTTGCCCTCGTTCAGAACCGATGATATTTCATTCCGAAATATGTCGATAAACCTCGCGGTTGGTCGAAATATACCATTATATGTTTATATCACGACTTATTTGCCTGCATAAAATACTCTTTATCCCATCCAATATAGTCAGTCAGCCGCTCTCTGATTTAATCGTCACCCGAATACATCATCAGCAAATCGTCAACATATTCATCCCATCCCACCTCTCATTTTTGTTACTTGCTTCCTACGAGAAGAAACGTACGTGGTAAATATACATTCTTTACTCAACTGTTGCTCGCTTTGCAAGTGCAAGAAGTCTCCCACTCGGCTTGAATGCGGCCCTTGTGACCAATGTTACTACCCCAAACCAATGTATCCCGGAAGCAGAGGCACAAGAGTATCACGAAAGAGAATACCTTAAATGAATAAAAGCGCGCTGTAAACTCTGTCGTTAGGGAGAAGAAAGAAGACAACGCAGTCATGCTTCTGTGCCTGAACTAAAGCAGAGGCCCTGAGACCAATGATCGCCTCGAAGCGTTAGTAAACTCTTTCAAATTAATCAAAGAATACGAAGCACTTAACTCCACTGTATAGTAAACAGGAGGCTGTGGCTGTGGCAGACATTGCATATCGGGCTATTGACTCACCGCACATTGGGCTATTGACTCACCGCACATTGGGCTATTGACTCACCGCACATTGGGCTATTGACTCACCGCACATCGGGCTATTGACTCACCGCACATCGGGCTATTGCCTCACCGCACATCGGGCTATTGCCTCACCGCACATCGGGCAATTGCCTCACCTCACATCGGGCTATTGCCTCACCGCACATCGGGCTATTGCCTCACCGCACACTGGGCTATTGCCTCACCGCACATCGGGCTATTGCCTCACCGCACATTGGGCTATTGCCTCACCGCACATCGGGCTATTGCCTCACCGCACATCGGGCTATTGCCTCACCGCACATCGGGCTATTGCCTCACCGTACATCGGGCTATTGCCTCACCGCACATCGGGCTATTGCCTCACCGCACATTGGGCTATTGCCTCACCGCATATCGGGCTATTGCCTCACCGCACATCAGGCTATTGCCTCACCGCTCCCAAGCAGAGTCGCGAAACTGACGTGTAGTAAAAACATTTGACTCGGACTCTCAGAATACAGAAGAAATTATTGTGATTATTGAGAATTCTATGTCGACACCGTCAAATCGAACCACGAAAACAGTTTTCATGGAAAGACTCGGTGAGGCAGACTAAATAATTCTTTTGATTGAAGGCATAATTATGAAAGAAAAAATATGTTCGTCGAAACCAATTTTAATTCAAGTTGGTGCAGAAGACGTGATGTACACGGAGAGGATGGGACAAAAGAACATGACCTTGCTGAGAAACATCAAACAATCGGCCTCGAATATCCACGTCACTGCATCGTCTCCCACCCAAACTAAATAGCTATAAGTTGAGCATGATCAAATTTTCAGATAATTAGGAAAAATCATCGACCAAAACACTTATTGAAAAAAACACGCATAAACATGAGACTTAACACCTTGAAACATACCCTTCAGAACACCGGCGCTGTTCTCATCAACGAAAACAGATATTTTTATAAATTGTCCCCGATAAAGAGGGGGTTCTCCATATCCAATCCATAGCACTGCCAGTAGAGTCCGACCGATCGCCACAACGGCATCTGCCTGTGATAATATCAATAGCAGAAACGTCAGTATACCGGTAGAGAAGTAAACAATAGATACACTACGAATACAAGAGCTCATCGAAGTCCCAGAGCGCGCCTTGGTTCAGTACCAGAAGTAAAAGCCAACAATGAATACACTACGAATACATGAGCTCATCGAAGTCCCACAGTGACCCTTGGTTCAGAACCGGCAGAGAAGTAAAAGCCAACAATGAATACACTACGAATACAAGAGCTCATCGAAGTCCCACAGTGACCCTTGGTTCAGTACCGGCAGAGAAGTAAAAGCCAACAATGAATACACTACGAATACAAGAGCTCATCGAAGTCCCACAGTGACCCTTGGTTCAGTACCGGTAGAGAAGTAAAAGCCAACAATGAATACACTACGTATACATGAGCTCATCGAAGTCCCACAGTGACCCTTGGTTCAGTACCGGCAGAGAAGTACAAGCCAACAATGAATACACCACGAATACAAGAGTTCAGCTAATTCCCACAGCGATACTTGGTAGAACAATTGCAGGCAGTAGCCGCCCGCATGCGAGATAAAGACGATGGTCGCTGCCCCGCAAGTACAATCAGTGTAAATAAAACTATAGGCATTTGCATTGATGCCACGCCTCTAATAGATGCTATTCGATTCAAGAAACTAGAGTTAGCCGGATTGCCGATAACTCTTAATTGTATTATGTAAAAGCGAGGAACGACGAAAAATGAATTCTTGCAATGAACGAACATAATGAGAAAATGGCAATCACAAATGCCTGGATGAAGTTGAACATCAGAAATTACCTAGGCGAATCAGGCAACTGACTGCTTCACAATGAATGTCATGAGTGTTGTTCCTCGTGAAAAAATATACAAATAATAGATTTATTATTCCAGGCAGCAGACACGACACAGTATTTATTCAGGTAGTCAGTAAACAAGCTAAGTGTCAAATCATCATCGTCCATCGGCCTCCAAAAAGCACGGTTGCAGATGATATCATTCTATACAATACCCTCACCGGTGTCATCACAACACAGTTTGTGCTTGGAGACTTCAAGTTTCATGACATTGATTGGGGAGCAGACAAATGTACAACCACTGGCCAATGCCTGATTCATTAGGCTGACTATAGGTGGACTAGTAGTAGTAGTTGCAGTAGTTGCATCTGTTTTCCACCGGAGTCCCAACGCAAAGTTAATGCAGACTCCCCCGTAGGGGAATTGAAGAGTGGCAGAGTAGGTGCAGCGTAGATTCCGAGTAGGTTCGACGCAGATTCCGAGTAGGTTCGACGTAAATTCCTAGTAGGTTAAACGTAGATTCCTAGTAGGCTTATCGTAGATTCAGAGTAGGTTTACTGTAGATTCAGAGTAGGTTTAACGTAAATTCAGAATAGGTTTAACGTAGATTCAAAGTAGGTTTAACGTAGATTCCGGGTAGGTTTACCGTAGTTACCGAGTAGGCTTAACGTAGATACTGAGTAGGTTTACCGTTGATACCGAGTGGGTTTGACGTAGATACCAAGTAGGTTTAACGTAAATTTGGAGTAGGTTTAACGTAAATTCAGAGTAGGTTTAACGTAGACTCAGAGTAGTTTCCACGTAGTAGTAGTATAGTTTCTTCTGTTTTTCACCGGAGCCCCCACGTGAAGTCTCTGAGTGCTCCCTCGAAGGGCACGATGATCCGTTGATTCTGCACAGCTTGGTGCGCGAAGTTAAGTTAAAGTTCACAATTTATACGCAGGGAGGACAGCGAGTTCAGGACCAGAGATGATACAAACCTCGTTAGATTCAAACGACTTCGTATAGTTCGGTATGTTTTCCGAAAGCGATCAGTTTTTTTCGGTGTTCTGTTTATGTGAGCAGGCGTTGTAGGTTGCACGGGGGGCTCAAGAAGGCTCGTCAGGCTGCTGCAAGCGCATCACAATCCATAAGTAAGTGTTTCCCACTGATTGCCACTTGGTGGCAACAGGGGCATGGTGGTGCGTCCGATCCCATGTCTACGTAAATTAGGTGATAGTGGGTTATTCATGTGTGTCTCGTGCATAAACGGTTATTGAACACTAGGTCTCCCCTCGTAGAAAACCTGGTGTCCCACTCTCCCACGGATGGTTCAACTGCAAGCATTTAGCGAGGGAATCTGCGCGCTCGTTTTCTCGTATTCCCACGTGTCCAGGCATCAAGCAGAACTCGACCGCTTGGCCAGTCTCGGACATCGTGAATAGGTCGTGTTGCATTTTTCGAAGGGCAGGTTGATCAAAGTGCAGAGTTTTTAGCTAGGTGAGAACACTCCGACTGTCTGAAAATATAACATATTTAGGGAGGCGGTCACTTTTTGTAATGGAGATGGCTAATTCGAGTGCGTGCAGCTCTGCAGAAAATACAGAGGCCTCTTGGGGTAGGGTGGCCTAACGTGAGGTCCCTCTGCCCACGGCGGCAGCTCCCACTCCGTCCGATTTTTTGGAGCCGTCAGTGTATTAATGGCGGTGCTCGGAGTACTGTTCATCAAGTAGTCGCGAGAATTCTCGGCGGTATGTGTTGATCGGGGTTGTTGCTTTGGGGTACGTCTGCAAATCTAGGTTGACCAGTGGCGGGCTGATCATCTACGTTAATGTGTTGATTTGAAGAATTCGATAGGAGAATGAAGGCTTGATAGCTGTGCGACTGATGTTCAGCGAGGTTAGTAAGTTGTCCACACGTATGGAAAAGGGTGGGAATATGTTCTTCTTAACCGCAAAGAAGAGTTTATCAAGGATGTTGGTGACGTCGTTGAGTGCTGGGCTATTGATGTAGCTCCTTGTCTTGAAATAGTACTGTAGTGAGAGTTTGTCTTTTCGGAGCGGAAGGGGAAGCTCGTTAGCAAGCACGTTCAGGGATTCAATGGGTGTGGAACGAAACGCGCCGGCTTACGCAGGGCGCTGTTTAAGATGATGGAGAGAGGTTCAAGGGTGGTTTTGGCTGCTGAACCGTAAACAATTGCTCCATGGTCAATGCGCGAACGTATTATTGTTCTGAGTAACGTCATGCCGGTGTCCATATCGGCACCGAATTTCAAAGATGTTACAGAGAGTTTAAGTCCGGTTGACTTTTTGCCGGCAGTCTCCAGGGCTGTAATATGAGGGCGCCATGTCAGTTTAGGGTCCCACACACAACCGAGGAATTTTATTGAAAATTTGTATACTAGCGGAGTGTTGTTCAGCGTTAGGGCTGGTTTAGATGTAAGCCGGACACACGAGTAAAATGCATGCTTTTCGTTCTGGAGGACGAGAATCGGAATCCGTTTAAGGATGCCCAGTTCCCGACTAGGTTTAGACATTTCTGGAGTTCGTTCCTGTTGAATTGTCAAGAGGCTAGGGTGCCTGTGGCTTATTAGTAAATCGTCCACCTATAGTGATGAAAGCAATCTTCCGCTGCACGAAAGTATGTCTGCTATCTGGTCGATTTTGAGTATAAAAAGAGTGACACTGAGGACGCTTCCCCGGGGGGCGCCCATTTCTTGCGGATAGGATGGTGACAAGGTGTCGCCGACCTTAACCGTGAAGGTCCGATTTTGCAAGAATTGGTGAATGTATCGTAGTAAGTGGCCTCTCAGCCCTTTGCGGTGGAGATCCTTCATGGTGCCATATTACCAGGTAGTATCTATGCTTTTTCTAAGTTGAAAAATATAGAAACCACGGGTTCCCTCAGGCAAATGCCTGTCTAATGTCAGACTCCAGTCCTACAAGGGGGTCCGCGTAGAGTGGCGTTTGCGGCCGCCCAACTAGATGCTGTTCAGACCTGCATGCACATCAAGGCAGTCGACAAGGCGCGAGTTTATCATTCTTTCCATGGTCTTACAGAGGACGCTGGTAAGAGCAATTGGGCGGTAGTTATGTGGGTCACCGTGGAATTTTCAGGGTTTGGATATAGGGATAATTACAGATTCCTACCATTGATCGAGAAAAAATGAGTTTGAATGCAGAGTGTTGATAACTTTTAATAAGTGCTCACGGGCGCCATCTGGGAGATTCTTGATCATGTCGATGTGCACCTGGTCTGATCCTGGTAAAGTTTTACGTGTATGGTCCATGGCGCAGTGTAGTTCGTGGAGGGAGAAAGGTTTGTTGTAGGCCTGTTAAGATGTTCACTTTCTCGCAAGTTTTTTTTTCCGTTGGAAAGAAGCCGTGAAGTTTGTTGATTGCGATATCTGGCTGAAAGTCTGAGCTAGTTTATTGGCGATTTCCGCGTGGGACGAATAAATTCTGCCTCCGTCTGAAAGAATGTTTTAGGTCGCTCGGGTTTTCGCTGGATGTCGGATTTTCCCCACACTTGAGAGAGAGGAGTGTTCCGATTAATAGTGTCGACTAACTGTGCCCAGCTTTCACGTTTCTTCTCCACAGATGCCCTTTTCCACGCTACTCGGTTCCTGGGGAACCGTGCGCGTCGGTAGGCGTTGTATAGCCGTTCACGTTTGTCTCTTGCTTCTTGCACCTCTCGGCACCACCATGGTTTCGGAAAGAAGGTTGAAGGGGCATATTGATGAATGCTTGCCTCAGCTGCAGCTTGAAACTTTCCGTATTGTTGGACGACGAGTGCGTGTTCCGAAATGTTTTCGGGGATGCCATCCATATCGTTCCACGCGATGTGTGCCGAGTATTCCACCCAGCTGGCTTTCCGGTAGTTGAATCTAAGTTCTTGTGGGGCAGGGTTCCTTGATTGGTTGGTGAGAAGCGATATGATGACTGGGTTATGGTCGCTGTCGTGTGTTGAAGGCATAACTCCCCAATCGAGTCGGGATGCCAGAGTGGGGAGCATATGGATAAATCGATGGCAGTTTCACTTTCGGGGGTGATTCGGGTAGGTTGTCGTCGTTGAAAAGGTCCAGGTTGTAGGCATATATAGTGTTAGCCATTATCACTCCCCTGGGGTCTGTTCTCGCGCATCCCTATGTTTCATGGTAGCTGTTGAAGTCTCCAAGAAGGAGTATTGGCGAGGGCAGTAGGTTTAGCAATTTCGTCATTAATGCTTCCGAGAGGTCTTGGCTTCGTGAAGAGTATATGGATGTGAGTTTGGTTGTAGACCACTGTTATTGGCATTGAGACGCATATCTTTACAGTGATAGCTTGGAGTTCCGTCCTCAGGGAAATGGGGAGGTGAGGTACGCTTTGGTAGATCATAAATGCCACTCCGCCGTGAGCTGTCACGTTGGTGATGCCTGGGCATCAGAGACGTCTTCATTGCTTTGCTTTTTCGTTTTTATTAGTAGTGAACCTTGCTGCGTGGTCAACTGCGGGGGATGTATCCATCTCGGCGTCCTCCTGGGCACCGCAGGAATTATTTCTAGGACTGTGCATCTCTGGTGCAGGGGCGGTCGCTGGGCTGAATGAGGAAGCACTGCAGCCGAGTAGAAATGCTGGAGTCTTGGTACGATGTTGTTCTGACGATGTGAGGATATCGTCGAGGGAGTTTGGTTGAATTGACGATTTGACTGCTCTGGCATAACTAAGGCGATTTGGGTTATTGTCTTTCCAGATTTGGATGACTTGTTTCCGTGTAACTCAGCGTTCGTTTTATGCGGTTGTTATTTCTTTTTGGTCCATGTTTACTGGCAGTCGCGGTGGCCTGCCTCATGGTAGAACTAGCAGCGGTAGCATTTAGGGTGGCGGGCTGTGCAGTCTTTTCTGTCGTGTTCGCCGGCGCACTTCTTACAACGCTGGGGATGTATGTGGCTGGCAGTATGCAATGACGTGGCCATATTCAAGGCATTTTTTGCACATTGAGGGCCATGTTGCAACTGGGTAGGTTTTGGTTCTTCCTTGTTCACCCGGAATTACTATGAATTCCGGTGCGTCGTATCCTGGGAAGGTAATTTGGTATGCGTTGAAACTTGCGCTACGTGATTTTATCCATGTTGCTTGACGGACTTCGGTAACTCCGTAATCCTCAGCCAGACCTTCAGCAAAAGCTCTGAAGTCTGTTGTAGGCGTGTAACGGGAGGTGTATTTAATTCATTTGGTATCGTTGAAGGACGGATGTATTTCAACTGTAACTTTGAGTTTGCTTATGTGGGTGATCTTTTGTGTAGAGTTACTTTGCTCACGTTCTGTGACGTAGGCCAGATATTTCTTTTTTTGTCGTTGTATTTCTTTCAGTTTTCCTCCAAGTTGTTCGGTGAGTGACTTCATCATTATGAATAGATTAGTTGACAAGGCAACTTTGTTTACACCACTTTCGTTGAACGTTATGATGAAGTGGGTGGGAAATGGAGCCGGTCTCCTCTCCCGGGTAGGAGGGTCATTCTGGGAAGAGCACATCGAGACTACAGCCTCTCGTCGCCTGACCCCGTGATCTATCTGGCATTGGAGGATCGCTCTCTCAGTCTCCTCTTCTAGGCAATCTCTATGTCCGGTAGGGTGTCCGTTCACTTTGCAGTAAAAACAGTGCTCTCAAGACGACCATTTGTCATGGTCGTCTTGGGAGCAGTATGAGCATCTGTGCTTACCATTACAGTTTTCTCTTGTGAGTCCATATTTTTGGCATTTATAACATCGCATCGGACGTCTCTCAAATGGTGTAACCTTGGTTTTGGTGCCGCAGAAGGGAATGTTTAGATATTTAGGTGGAGTAGGGCAGTTGAATTTTAGTATTAGAGCTGTGGTGGTCTCTCTTCTTGGCGTGATCTTTGGTGCAATTTTTGCTTCGACAACGCAGTCTTTGTATTGAACGAGTCCAGTGATGTGCTCCTCGATTTCCTCTTTCGGGATATCATCAACGTAAATAAAACTTGAACTTTCAGAGAATGTCGGGTGTGGCAAAAAAACTACTTCCCGTCACCGAATGGAGGGATCTTGATGCAATCATAATTTACGATTTCAAAATAAGCAAGTAATCTCAACGAGATAAAAAAAAGGAATAAAATGCTGGGTATGATATCCCGTACTCTCTTGCACAAGAGCAGATGCGATGTTCGTAAGTTTCCCTTTCAAGTATTTACTACAATTCTCATCTCCACATAATAGAAAATACGTTATTAAACTAGAGGAGGTTCAACGGAGAGTTACTAAACTAATCCCCTCGCTGTGAAATAAATCGTACCCAAACAACTCCGCGAACACAACTTTTATTCGTTGGAAAGGCGTCATGTTAGAAGCTACAGGATCGGAGTGTGGGCGGGAAAATGTCGTCCGAATGAACATGTTCGCCCTAGTTGCAAACTAAGTCACCAGGTTTAATGGATAGAAAATCTGTTTTTCAAATTAACATGGAATCCAAGTACAGATAATGGGTGAAATATCGTTGTTTAATCTTAAAGTAAATTTTACACATGTGAAGGAGGGTGTTAATACTGTAACGATATCCGGGAAAAGATACAGATACAGACGGACACTAGGCTGAATCCCCCAGGAGGGGGAGGGGAGAAGAAAACGGCAAAGCTCATCACTCACTCTACTAAGCCCTTTTGCGCTAAATGGTCCGGCAGGAAACCCCACCACACACACTCTGGGTCACATTTCTCTTTCCTAACGCCTGCTTCACACTATTATCCACCCAAACTTCGGTCTACCTCTAGGCCTACGGCCCTTCGCCTTCGCCTTCATTACCTTTTTTACCAATCTCCCTTCATCTATCCTCACCATGTGCCCGAACCATCTCAGAACACGCGAATCCACTCTGACCTCCAGCTTCTTCATCATCCCCATTCTGATGCGAACCTCGTCGTTAGTGAACCTGTCTCTCAGCGACACTCAACCATGTGGCTCAAACTTTTCATCTCGAGAACATTCAGCTTTCTTCTCTCCTCTGCTCTAACCACCCAAAACTCAGCTCCGTATAGCACAGTTGGGACAACGACACCCTTGCTTCCATCCCCAATGTTCTGCCGCTCATTACAGTCTTTAGCGCACCCAGCACTTTACACCCCTCCTTCACTTGCCACTTCACCTCAGTTTCCATTAGTTCAGTCTTCTCCTCATGGGAGCCCAGGTACTTAAATCACTAAACTTCTTCCGACAACTCTCCATTTAGGACGCCGCTAATTCTGCTCGTATCAACAGTACTCGAGCATCTCATTACTTTTACCCATGTTTACTCGAAGCTTCCTCCTCTCACACACTCTACCTAACTCAGACACTAGCCTACATAGCTTCTCCTCTGAGTAGTAGTAGTAGTAGTTGGTTCTGTTTTCCCCCGGAGTCCCAACGCGAAGTTAATACAGACTCCCCCCCCCCCCGTGGGGCAAT
>SDVV010043380.1:0-10255 GCA_016164225.1 Gammarus roeselii
CTTGTTACGTTAATATCCGTTGGATATTTGTTAGTTTTTTTTTGTTCGATTTCAGAACGTGTTCTAAGATGCCTTACTTATTTATTGTATGTTTAACCGCTGGTTGATTGTAGTGCCGCTAGCGACGGCACGTTGTCTCAAAATTTGAGGTAGCTTGTTCTATATGGATTTTTTTGATAAATGTTTTCCCAGTTTTTTCTTTCGAAAACAAAGCCCCTCACGAATTCAAACACATACACGTACATACAGGCGCAAAAATACAAACACATTTACCTGCATAAACGGACAGAGACACTAGGAACTGACGATGTGAGTGGGGCCAACTACTTTATAGATTGCCATTATCTAAATGTGCAGGTTTCTAAACAAAACGTGGGGAAACCTGAATGGGTGACTTCACAGGTAACTGACATTAGTTCTATTGTTCTGTGATGATACTTTGTGATCGAAATATATTACCTAGCTGCATCCCGAGGCTGGAGTCATTGTAATGCTGACTGTAAGTTGAAACAGATGTATCGTGTCATAAAGTGATTGTTTACGTGACAAAACAAAGTTTACACTTCTGGTGATAGTTAATATATAGTTAATATATATAATATATACAGATTCGATTTGTATAAAGCACAAATCAGTGAAGAAATTTGATTCATAAACTCTAATAATAGTAAATAATATTTGGTTAGGTTATAGGTTAGATTGATTGGATCTTATCGCAAACATTTAGTCACTGAATAAAAAGATTACCCTTCATTTTTGAAAATTAAAGCATAGAGGAAGTCTGTAAAGTAAACCAATTTAATACTGATCTTATACAGAAAAATTAAACGTATGGATAGAATCGACTAAAAATAAGTGGGAAAAAAAGGCAACGACATGATAACATTATGATGAGGGAGAGAAAAAATCTGATATGGGACGATAATATTGACAATTGCCAAGTGTTGATGTTGGGGGTAAATCAGTGTACAGAGAGTCACTGCGGCGTCCAACAGGAAATATAAAGTATATTTCAAATCGAAATCAAATAATTTTTTGCTGCATCGCATGTATAACATTTTGTCAAGATAAATCAAGCCCCTGTATAAGTCATTGAACTTCTGATGCAACTGGTAGATTTACACAGAAGATGTCAACTGGTGGCCAAAATAATTTAGTAATTTCGTTGAGAGTTGCTTGCAAACAACGTTAGTACAAAAGTAATCTGTATATATAACTGAAATGAACGAGGAACACGATAGACTTACTTCTCCATCGGAGCAAATCAATGAAAATATGATACGAAATGAGATTCAGGTAGCTAGGCTAACAGATTAGAAGGATATTTCTCTTGTTCAATTTGCAAGAGGAGAGTAAACAAAAAGTATTGAGGATGGCATGACAAGAAATTCACGTTTATTCAGGATCGTTCAAACTGAAAATAAGGCACCTCAGCTTCTTTTTAAAGACTGTGACCGACAAGCACACGTTAAGTGCAGCATACGAAACAGAATGCTGCGTAAGGGTCAAGCGCTGGGAAGTCGGCACAGAGTTATCTCAGTCTCTAGGGAAGTAACCGCGATTAGCATGGGAGTATCCGTCAAATGCATTTATCGTAAATGCACGGAGTGGCAGTAAATATAAGTGAATGCCACGTACTTTTAGGATCGCTGTTTGTGGAACAAAGGATCAGTGTGAGCAAGGAAACTTTGCCCAGTTATGATTAGAATTATTTTAGTATGTAACATAAACAAATGGCCAAAGTGCGATTCGTTGATGCCGCCTCAAAATAAAACAATTTATCAAATAAGGATACACAAGACTATAATACAAACTTAGTAGGACTTGATCAGGTGAACCGGAACGTATTTCATACAGAAACTCTATTGATTTAGAAAGCGTATGACACATTTGACAGTCACTCCCGAAAACCTTCCGGATTCCTTTAACTTTACCTCCCTATCCTCGAAAAACACCTTTTGATAAGTGAAAACATAGTGACGTCGGTTTGAAAACAATATTGCAAACGTTTTTTGTTCATTAACAGAGAGCTTGTTTACATTGGTTCAGTTATATTTTTTTTTCAACTGAATGTTGACATTGTCAATAAGACACTCATAGTTGTCGTGTTGGGAGGTTAATGTTGTATCATCCGCAAGCAAAACAGATGCAAATATTGACGAAAAAACATATTTGACCCAATATGCTGCCCTAAGCCCCGATTTTGTTGTCCTATATGTCCGACAACTCGGAGCCAATCATTACGCGATGCTGTCGATTTCCTGATTACTAGTCATCCATTTTAGGGCTCCTCAAGTACCGTACTAATTTCGTTTTCGCAACAGTATCCCATGATTAACAATACTAATACAGTGATTTTTATTATTAATAATACCATAAACATGTTCAGAAAAATTTACTAACGCACCAACAGCCGAGAAACGTTCTCAGGGTCACCAGATTTAAAAACAGGAGTCATTTTATCTTGTTTTGGGATATCGGGGAATATACCAGCTTGAAAGGCATTGTTTATAAATTGCTAAAGGGGTTTATATTTTCACGCAGAACAAGCACAAGTATCTATACAGGTTAAGTGTCTTTGTCGAAAGATAATTGCTTCAGGCTCACAATTATTTTACTACATTCCTCAGCAAACGCAGGGCGTACAAAAACTCAGCGTCAACGAATCCTTAGGTTTTCCACACTCGAATTCGAGATATCCACGCGCACACCCAATTTTCCCAATTTTAAGGGACCCATTTCAACCCCTACTAATAACAAGCTTACAAAATCGAACGTATGGCCAAATAATCAATTGTGTTTGTACTGCGTACAAACACTTTTCCTTGATGTCATGCCGAAATGTTATTTATTTTGACAATTTCACCTGAATATGCACGAATGTCACGGTAGCGAAAAAAATATAGCTTTAGTATGTAACCACAGTGCCAAATGTCTATTGCACTAACTTTGCTGATTGAAATATTATCTGATAGTGGAGTTCCTCTCAAGTAATTCATTATTGTGTTTTATTTTCTTAATCACGAATTGCATATTGGCGTTCAAATTTCACATACAATGGTTTTACTCATTTATACATTTGACAGTGGATGCCGCAATTATTGGAGGAGCATTTTTTTTATTAATCAAGTATTGGAAATCAATAAATTACCCTAGCAAAAAATTTGAATAGTAGTTTGAAATCCATTATTTGAACTGCTTTCAATTAGTGCATGCAACCCTCAAATCGTATTGTAATTCCCTGTCGCCACATCTGAGTTAAATATAGCCCAACAACCTAAAAGTTAGTGAGTTCCGTCAAAGTATTTTTGATGTTGCATTGTTTATGAATGCAACAAAGAACACGAGAGCTATTGCAGAAATGGCTTTCCTGATCTCACCAAGTGAAGTTTACGGTTGGTGCCGCCATAATCGGTTTTACTCATCTTCTTTTGATAAAACAGTTTACGGTGTCGCAAACCGTCAACATCAAGAGGTGATATTCATGTATATTCATATATGTAGTCTGTGGACTTTGTTATTTCTTCAAGGTTTTCGCATTCATAAAACGCCCACGCTACCCTGCTCTCAGTCGTATCCTAGTGTAGCCTCTACTCTGGAGATTGCGCACTTGCCAAGTTGCCAGAGAGTTGTATCTTTTTTCTAGCTCTTTACACGTCGTCAAGGTAAAATATACAAGCTTTATTCATGCAAGTTTCGAACTTCGGGCAGCTCTAATTTAATCTTTTTGAACGTTACTCGACTGTATTAATGTTGTTAGGGCTTTGGTCAGGTTCTCAGAACGAAAGTGTAGCAACCCGTTCGGTGCGAACAGCGTTATTATTCTGGTCGGGTTATGAACGGTTGACACTATAATTATAATTCTTCAGCAGCAATGTATTCCTTAGAACAATTGTTGCAATGCTAATTGCAGCACTTCTAAGCCTAATATCGCAGACTAGGTGAATGAACAGCCAAATGTTTTCGAGTGATAGTAAATATGTTCCGAAGATTACGATGATAAATAGAGATATCTGTTTAAAAATCAGTAAAAACTATCCGGTCTGCGAATAGTTTTCTGCTCTAGGGGATTCCAATCACAAAAATGTATGCTAATATAATTTAGTTATCAAACGTTATTGTATGAATATTTAATTCCTCTCCATGTCAGAGTACACGGCAACAAACGATGCGTTTAACTGACATAATCAAGACAATTCGTTGATAGTAGTAAGTACTCGCACAGCAATTTTAACGGTCATTTTTGTGCCATGATCCAAAAAAATTATTCGAAAGTGAGCATTGAAGACCATTGTCCACAATATTTGTTCTGACTGGATATCCGGCAATAGAAAGTGCATTAAGGTTGTTCACTGAGTGTGCATTTGTTTCCCCTTTGTCGTATTCAGAAGGTGTGCATTAATACTAAGTCGTCGTACGTTTACATTATGTTTGTCCATAATATTGTGCATTTTTTTAAATGTCCGCAACATTATAATATCGGTAGCATTGTACTCCTATAACTGATTCTGTGTTGTGAAAGCGTTTCTGCTCTGAGGGCATAGTTACGAGCAGAAGCTGCTTAATAAACGTCACCACGTTCTAACTCAGAAGAGATGTATACAAAGGATGATCAAGATGAGAAAAAAGTGGCCAGATTAATTTGTTATTACACAAAACACTTCCATAAAACATTTATCAATTCTTTTGAGGTGATCAATATTGAGAAGCAATTTCTGTCCCTTTTATTTGTTCGCCAACCGCTTCGCCCGGTCTTCAATTCAACCGGTTATGCCTACCGTTATTGTACAATAAGCTCATATTTGTTCTGCTCTGAGCTCCGTATTTGTGATGTCCATACCCTCTTAACTAAGAAAAGAATGAGCGTCAGTTTATTCCTCCCAGACGAGAATTATGGAGGCAATGTTTGAAGGTCCAATTAAGTCTGCCCTTCCTCGGGATGATTTTAAGAAGAATTAGTGATTCGAAAAGCTATTTCTGTCCATCTCTTGAAATTGTATAAAAAGTGGACCTCCAGACGAGCCCGTAGCATGAGAAAAAGAGCGCAAAGTGTGCCAAGGTAATGGAGAGGTTCAGGCCTAACATCATTTTTCTTTAATATACATTTATAAACGCAAATATTTGAATTTTCCTGTTAATTTAATTAATGAAATCCGTCTCCAGCTCTGCAGTAAACTGATTTATATAGCATATTTTTGCCAAACTTTGCCATATTAGCTAAAAAAAATCAATTTGTTCACCTAAATCCCCGGTCCACGGCACTTTACTCGGTAAATGAAATTGAAGCTTTGCGATCATTATAAGTATTACAATTGCTCCTTGTGCTCCTCGCCAGCGCAGAGCGTCGATATCTCAACATTCTACAACGATCCTTTTCCAGTAGGCCTCTCCGTCTCAACTGTGAACATTATTAGTATTGGCTATTGGAACAGTGGATATCATGTACATTCTAGTTCCCTTTGCAAGAACATTGAAAGGTGAAGCTAGTTGGTTAGCCAGAAGCATTTGAGTTTTTTCTCAATGAAATCAGTGATCAATAATCATAATCATAAAAAGTTTACCACGAATACAAATTTCAACATTCCCAGTTTAATAAACCTTTTGCAATATAAATTACCCGTTCGTGTGGAGTGAATTGCCCGTTAATATACAACATTTTCTAGATACGTTATGAAATTAATTATTTGCCTCGTCTGAACTGCAAAGAATGAATTACAGGCAGTCAATATCGGCAGACTAATGTGTTTTATAAACATATTCAGGAGCAAAATAAAAAAATAAGGTGTATGAATAACGTCGAGTGTGTATACCTCGCGATGGACTGGAACAGATTTACATATTTAATAATGTGTACGCTGACAGCTACTTGGCAAAAATAATAAATCACTGATACTAATTTGCTATTTCTTCTGAATTTCTCTTCCGGAATATGATGAGGACAATGTTTTCTATCGAATTGCAGCTAAGTATAGGCAAAATTGTGATTAAGTCAGACGACAATGATGTACAATCCATGGAGTGTCATTCAACGAAGTCGATGCATTTAGCAGCTGCAAATGTGACCCAAATGGTAGCATGCAACTGACTACTCGGTTGTTAAATTTCGGGCTGCTGTAGGGGACGTGTTTAGGTATCCATCATGACAACAAGGTTTGATATCGAGAACGGGCTACACCTATTTTATTTAAATTTTGATTTTTCTATTGTAAAAATCGTAGTGTTGCATCGACACCAGAAACTGGTCGATGTCTGTAAATAATACGACAGTTAACAACTAGAATATTCAACGTTTTCGAATTTGCACGACTGTCTTCATTACTTATGTATTCAAAACTATTTGGATTACGGCCAATAACTGAATTACTTCAGTTTTGTGATGTACATCAACAGGGCTTCTAATTTGCCACTGAATGATTCTCCCACGGTTTCATTAACTTTTCCGGTGCAGTGTTTGTTTGAATAGCTTATAATCTTTTAACTTACATTGATAACGATTATTTGGGAGGAATAACCCAATGTACAATCTTTTCAACAACACGCATTTGAAAATGCACGGTAAATCATCAATATAATCCTATCTGTTTCTCAAAGACAGGGCTGCTAAAACTTTTTATTCGATTACTGCTAATATAACAATGCGTTGGAGTATATACACAATCTTTTACTAACATAACACCTGATTGAACTTGTACATGAAGGAAATCTTAGACAGTAATTTTCTTCATGTATGCAAAACCCAAAGCAGGCAGTCTCTGACCATCATTTCCGAATGCCAATGAGTTCAGGTCAATTTCAGTAGGCACTGTTCGGGTGTTAGTACGAGCAGTTTCAACAATATAATATAATTGGTGACAACAAAAAGTGATGAGACAGCACATCAATAGTCATTTGAAAATGATCAACGCCGGTTTACAGTCATCGAAACATCAATGAAATGTAAAAGAATATTCTGATTCTGAAAGAGCTATTCATGCTGATAAACAAGCGTGTGATACACTATCAGCAGTCGTGAGGGTTGTCAGAGAGGACACAACATAGATACAATGATTTGAATTTTACCCTACCCAGGACTAGCAGACGTGCATCAGGGGAACATTTTTAAGTGGAAACAATCGGGGCGCAATCGGCGATCAGACGTTTGAAAGATGAGCGTGAAAGTGTTCAGCATTGAAAGGAGTTTATTAAAAAAAATCACAAAGAAACAGTGGCATTGTACGTCATGAGTAAAACCCAATACTGGCAGAGTGTGAGGTCTGCCAACAATTGGTGCGTGACACGGAAGTTTCAGGCGGTAGTTAGGTGGATAGTGTCACACTTTTATCAAGGTGTGTTGATATCTGCATCTTCGTGCTCCCTGAGCTCAGTCATTCTCAAGGACCTAATTCACACTATTTAAATTTGCTTGAGCAATGTTGGTCCTAAAACGTGTGGAACTATTCTTTTACTCGTCAAATACCAGGTAACTAACTGTCCCTGCATGGAAACTCTGCCACACAAGTGAATGGTGCAAATGATGGAACGACCTTCAATCGATCAGAAGTACCAGAGTCCAAGACGGGAACATCTCGTGCTGAGTGTCATTATACATCGAGTTAGGCTCTTGCTCTTCTGGGAATGCCAGGCGTGATTGTAATCAATCACAATTACTGACAGATTTGCATACCATCAATCAGGTTTATCATCATAGTTTTAGGATAGACTGTTAGATTAGGTCGTTCCACGATTCACAAGGATAAGGATTTCAGGCAGTAGAATACAGATGCTCGTTACGATCCCAAATCATGGTGAAATTGAATGAATAGCAGCAGAACTACCCACCATTATTGGGCAAAATCCTATACTCATTCGTAGGTAGAGCAGATTGAAAACGCTCATCAAACACCAAGGCTACTGTGTCATGTTGTTTGTCTCCTTCCAAATTGGCCCATTGTTCATACACTTCGAGAAGTGTTACACCACAACCAAGTAACTAATTGATCCTTGTTGGTACTAGGAGATAGTATCGTGTAAGCAGCCATTCAATCACAAGGGTAATCGACTATGTCATAGTCTTTCCCCACTTTCTCCACTTTCGGCGACACAGCTGTCTTATTTCGCTGGATGTGGGGATAGGACACAGCTATCGGGAGCCCAGCGTTCTCGCTAAAATTATTTCCGCACACCCGCACTATCTCCACTCACTTCACCTCACTGTCATGGCCGGACACTGTCATAACCGCTAAAAATCTTTCATCGCACGTGCTTTCGACATAAAGGACGTTTCAGCCCACACGCATTTTTTGCCACTTCAAAATCTGCCACAGTCATATCTGCCACTGTCTTTACACCTAAACAGGCGTACCAACCTACTGGTTATCACTTTAATGAAACTTCAATTTGAAAACGCTAAAAAACGGCATTACGTACCCTAGAAAAATATGTATGTTTGCCCCGCGGGTTAGAAATACGTACCTTTGCCCCGCGGGTTAGAAACACGTACCCTAGGTTAGGTAAGGCTGGGTAGGAAAAGTTTCATTAAAGTGATAACCAGTTAAATGGTACGCCTCGTGGCTGATTCTGACGTGGGCTGAAACAGAGTTCAGGCAGAATGTCACTAGCAGATATGACAGTGGCTGGTGTGACTGAGGAACGTTATGAATGTTCGCTGTTGAGAAATGGTACCGTAGGTAGGTAGGCGGAACAACTTGTGGCTGATAAGGCAGTTGGCGGAGATGAAAGGGCTGATCTGACGTTAGCTATAAAAGATTTAGCGCCATGGATAGCGACCCGTGCTATCACACGCAACCTCGTGAAATGATGGATACCAGACAGAAGAGCAAAGAAGTTTGAACAGTTTATTATGTCTATCAGAAACATCTGTCAATGGATTTGAAGCGTAAATTTAGGCAAGTAGAGGAATTGAAGCACCTTGCAGATTATACGGGGAATTGAACAGGAGGATGTCTGAAGAAATTTATGGTTTATAAGACCAGGGCTTTAAATTCTTGTTGTGAAAGGGCCATCCACATGTTTTAGTTAATCTTCCGATCAACTCTAGTGTACAACATTTTTGTAACATGCTGACTCTGTTGTACAAGTCGCACGTAAAATGGAGAGGGACTTTATTTTTGGAATGTGCTGTTTCTTTTGTTTGCAACGAAATTTGAAACATGAAAAACAATCGCAACAATTCGGCCTTGAAAAATAGGTATATTATAAATAAATAGCATTCTGTTCGAATGTATGTCACTATCAAACAGAATAACACCATGTTTTTTTTTCAAATACACTTCAAGCCAACATGATACAATCAAATGCGTTAGCCCGCTTTAAAGTTTTGACATGCCTAACCGAAAAATTGTAAAGGAGCCTATTGGACTGGAGCTAATGCTTTCGTTGATGCCCAAAAAGCGAGTAATAACAGCTTTATTTTGCTTATAACTTCATTCGTATCTGTAACGTCAAGGCAGCTAGCGCGCGCACAAGAAAGACCTTCTTGGTTTGCCTGTCGTATGTACTACTTAGTTGGAAAATGATTAGTGATAGAAGAATCACGAAATTGTCACTTTCTTGACATCTGAACGACACACCAATCAATTAGAGATGTTTTGAATAGGCTCAGGTCATCAATGAACACTATTTCGTAGGCGCCCACCTACTCAACAGGCACTGATGACATCTCGCGGTAAGACTTACATGAGCTCAATGATGCGAGACTCCTTCACGAGACCTGAGAGGGCTTGAGCGAGAGACTGTAAAAGGCTTGGCTTCATGACAAGGCGCCGAAGACCAGAGATTGTCGGGAAGAAATAGTAATGGAGGAATTGTGGGCGGGCGAGAATGGGCGAGAATGGGCAGCCCATTGGAACGGGCTGGATTAAAATGGAAAGAAAGGATAATTCGCAGTCGCAATGTATTTTCAAATTTAAGAAGATTGATTAAGGTTTTATCTATTGATTGATTAAGATTTACTTTATAAGTAAATCTTTTTTAAGTAGCCTCCTTTTTTTCATCGTACAATATAAAACTTTTGGGACAAGCTTTCATTTAACGTTATGGAATTACTAATGATATCACAAAGTGTGCAAGTAAAACTAAAATATATGCCTTCTTTCTGGGCCAATATAATGCCGTCATATGCGTAAAGTCGTTTCACTGCAAGCCTCATTTAAAGTTAAGAATGATGTCATCAATGCACTTGTCTGCTAAAAAACGTGAGCCTCCATCACAGGGCAGATAATGCAATCAATTGCGGTTCATATCCATCCATTCACAT
>SDVV010043381.1:0-10255 GCA_016164225.1 Gammarus roeselii
GGGGGACCAGGAACTGTGGACTGAGCCAAGGGATCAAGGGAGAAGATGTCTAGTTGTAATGGCAGATGGTGCTTGCATGGTCGGTATCCGAGGGACCAGTAACTGTGGACTGAGCCAAGGGATCAAGGGAGAAGATGTCTAGTTGTAATGGCAGATGGTGCTTGCATGGTCGGCATCCGAGGGACCAGGAACTGTGGACTGAGCCAAGGGATCAAGGGAGAAGATGTCTAGTTTTAATGGCAGAGAGTAGGGACAAAGTATTAACAACCAAGAAAGGGAAACATAACTCGGAATACAGATTATTATAGTGTTTCTCATTGTGTGTTTTATGCAGGCTTGACAAAATTATAATTTTATCGAAAGCAATGATATAAATGATCTAGTATTAGTCGTGGATTATTTATTTTGCTCTCCAATAAGGATCATACGAGTTCGATTGATTTGAAATTCCGCTGAAAGGACTAATATAAGGAATAGTATTTGTTGATCATCAAATGGAAACTAAGCAACCATTTTTATCCCCCAGTCAAATGCCTTTTCATTCCCCAGCCCGACATTTCCCGTGATCTGTTTACAAGTGTAGGAAGACAACAAAAGGCCTCTTGGCCCAAACTAAGTTGCCTTTTGATAGCAAGAGGATTAGTTCTGAAGAAGAACGTCTAAGAGACCTTCTTGTGCCATTTCTGTTCTTTTAATACAACAGGAAAGGGAACAGTTTAGCTATTTATCGGCGATTTATGTAGAACTTATCGAGCCACGACTTAAACGTTTCGATTGTATTGCTGTTTACAACCTCCGCTGGAAGTTTGTTTCATTCTTCGACAACTCTATGCGTGAAGAAATTGCGCGTGATGTCGAGTGAGAAACTTTTCCCAACGATTTTGTATCCATTGTTCCTAGTCACTCCGTTTATATCTAGAGAGAAACGGCTCGCTCGGTCGACGTTTCCCTTACCCTTCATAATCTTCCACACTTCTATCATGTCGCCTCTGACTCAACGTTTCTCTAGCGAATAAAGATTGAATTCACGGAGCCTGTCTTTGTACGATTTATTCCGCAGCGAGGGGATGAGTTTGGTAGCTCTACGTTGAACCTTCTCAAGTTTAATAGCGTATTTTCTAAGGAATGAAGACCAGAATTGAACGGCATACTCGAGATGCGGTCTAACAAATGCATTAAATAACTTGAGCATACTGTGTTGGTTTCTATACGAAGTAGTGCGGGATATCATACCTAGCATTCTGTTGCCTCTCTTGGCAGCATCGTCACATTGTTTGCTGCTTTTTAAGTCGTTACTAATGACGACACCTAAATATCTCTCTTCGGTGACGGGAATGAGTTTATTTCCAGACATTGAACATTCGTGTTTAGGGTTATGAGGACCTGTGTGCATAACTTTGCATTTGTATACATTAAATTTCATTTGCCACTTTTCTGACCAATCAACAATTTTATTCAAGTCTAGTTGGATCTGCTGACACTCTAGTTCAGTTTGCACTTTTTCTCCGATCTTAGTATCGTCTGCAAACTTGCTAATGTTTGAGAGTACGTTGCTATCAAGCTCGTTAATGAATATAATAAAGAGAACTGGCCCTAACACGGATTTTTGAGGCACGTCGCTTGTAACATTACCCCAGGGGGAGGAAGCTCCGTGAAGTCCAACTCGCTGCCGTCTGTCCGTGAGCCAGTATTTTATCCAGTTGTTGAGCTCGCCTCAAATAGCGCTGCTGTGCGATTTACTGATTAGGCGCTTGTGGGGGACTTTGTCAAAGTGCTTTAGAAATTCAAGGTAAATGATATCGATGGGAGATTTTGTGTCGTGGATTTCAATTATATTTCCTAACAAGAGTAGAAGGTTTGTTAGACAGTAACGTTTGTGTCTAAAGCCATGCTGGGAGTCACCAATCAATTTGTTTGATTCTAAGAATTCTGTAATTTTATCCGTTATCAAACTTTCCATCAACTTGCCAATGACTGAGGTGAGACTAATTCGACGGTAGTTGCCGGGACATTTTTTTCCCTTATTTTAAAAATTGGGGTAACATTAACCTCTTTCCATTTAGAGGGGCAGGTGCCATTTGTGAGAGATTGGGTGAAAACGTTTAATAATTGTTCGGCGATTTCGATTCAAGTCTCTTTTAGAATTCTGGGATGAATTTGGTCTGGACCTGGAGATTTGGTGACTTGTAAATTTTTTATATATTTAATAACTTTGGCGGGGGGGAAATTCATTGTGGTGAGGGCTTCGATTCGTTTTTCCTCTATGATATCCTCAGGATCAGGAATATCCTGGTTCTCTAACGTAAATACAGAGCAAAAGTATTCATTAAGTATATCATTCCACTGGGCGGACAGGATCGTGGACGACTATATAAAACTTGTATATAATATATCCATAATATAACTTACTATAACTTAAATATAACCTTAATTAATCTTACCGTGAGTAAAAATTGAATATAACTTAATATAACTTGAATCTGACAATAAGTTTGACAATATTGAGTGCGATAGTCCAGTTTTCACATAGCTTTTGGTATAAAACGATAGTTTTTCTTAGGTCGACAATTTTTTTCAAAAAGTCGGTCGATAGCATAAAATTCCTCCATTTTGAACTCATTGAATATTATAAAAGAATGACACTGACAGAGCCCTTTCCATATTTTCGAATGTTGTTCGAATGTGAATGTGAGACAACTGACCTCTAATTTTGGAGCAACAACTTCAATTTTATGTTTGTCCACACATATTCTTCCCACAGCATTATCTGAATACAATATATTGAGATACTACGTACAATATTTCCTTAGACTACATAATTTCCATGGAGAGCCTGAGTCTTCCTTCTTTTCCATCAAACGTCATATACGATTTTTTCTGATTTTTCTTTCAATTCCAAGTGGATCTCTGATCTAAAACTCCGTTTCTTCGGCAGGTGAAGTTGGCGAGTCCTTTGCTATCGGTGAACCGGTTTTATCGGGAATAAAAGACCCTATGGCACCTCGCTGAAGGCGTTCTCGCCACTATCAGGCCTCTTAACGCTTTCTTAGGACCATTTTCTGTTCATAGCCTCCCGTAAGCTTATCGAACTTTGTTAAGACCAGATTTGGTGCTATGGGAGACCTGAGGGCCCAGCGGCTACATTGACTCCTGATGTGTGACACACGCGGGAGAGGAAGGAGGGAAGTAGGGTGTTTGTAGGAGGAGAGGACAAATGCTTGTTTTATATATCATGATGTATACAAAGCTTCACATATTATACTCGGAAAATCATCGGGGAAGTGTATGGTTATATTATAAGTCCTAAAATCACTAAAATCCACGTGGAATATTCAGAAAATGTTCAGAAAATATGAACGACTTTATATCAATCTGGTTCATCGAATTGATGTTTAAGCGAACAATATCATGATTATGTGAATCTTTAGGTCGTGGTTTGATCCATGTGGAAGTTTATTTTTGGTTCACGTTATCAATAAATTTGGCGTGTATAGTATTTAATTCGACTTCGACTTATTTAAGAATATTATTTCTGAGTTGACAAACATGGAAAATGTAATAAAATCATAGTGAAAATACATAAATGCCATGCAAATTGAGAACATTGTAAATAATATTACGAAATTCTAGAAAAAGCGTCTTACCTATAGATAAATTCGGTTCAGTAACAGTTACAGATTGCGTATCCTTGGTATATATAGGAGTGATATAGGAAGCCTGGACTGCTGTTTCTCTGGTAGGCGGTCAGAGTCGAGACCTTAGCTGCTGTATCCTTGCAAAGAGTGATGATTAGATTAGATTAGAGATGGTTTACAAAGAGTATTTGCAGTATGAAAGCCGGTAGAATGGGACACAATGAAATGTTGATAAGCAATAGCATCCAAAAATATTTATTTGCATATTTACATGTTACGTACATCCAAACAATTCGTCGAAGTGGAAGCAGACTGTGCGCTTACATTTTATTTTATACTAAATTCAAATGCGATGCTTATATCACGAGTCAATACCATCAATGACTTAAGGACGCAAAGATCAAACTTAATAAAGTTGCTGGCGACAACTTCCTTACAATAGGATGCAATAACGTTCATCGCAAATACCCCTAATTATTTCTTAACCAAGTCACTTACGTGATGGCAAAAGGAGTTTAACGCTATTGTGTTATTTATCTGACGATTGGAATGCCGAAAATGAACAAGACCTGCCGTAGTACAAGAGATACAGGGTTCCTAATAATTTTTCGGTTTAAATTCTTGTTTGGGTTCAGAGTGGAACAGTGTATGAAAAATAACTGAGACTTCTTCGAGGAGAGCGTTGTTGAGATTGTTGTTTGATTGTTTACATGAGGAGTTTCTTCAATGTAGTTTGATAATTGTTAACTATGTTTCTTTGTGCGTTTCTTTTGTATTGTGACAAGGATGTTGTGTTCGTGTTCGGTGCCAGTAGATTACCTAGTGTTATTCGTACAGGTAATACAGAAGGACTTCCTAAATTTCGGGTTTACTATTTCATTTTTAATTTGCATTATATAAATTCATCCCTTGAATTATATGTACACCCTCTAACAAACAGAAATTTTCTCACAAACCCTCTTCTAAAAGTAAGCAATTTATAAGTAGTAATATCGTAGTTAATTGAATGATTTAATCACACTCGAAACAGAACAAGGTTCGGCACATACCATAGGCTATGACCGAAGATTGCTTTACTGACCTTGGCTTCATACATATTCCATTCGCAATGGAAACATTACCATTGTTGTTTCAATGTCGGCTCCTATAACTATTACAATCATTGTTAGTAGAACTAGCATTTGCATTACAATTGACCGGCTGAGAAGCAGAGCTGCTTAACTGATGTGGTTATGCATTACCGACTGATGTGTTTATGCATCACCGACTGATGTGTTTATGCATCACCGACTGATGTGTTTATGCATCACCGACTGATGTGTTTATGCATCACCGACTGATGTGTTTATGCATCACCGACTGATGTGTTTATGCATCACCGACTAATGTGTTTATGCATCACCGACTGATGTGTTTATGCATCACCGACTGATGAGTTTATGAATCACCGACTGATGTGTTTATGCATCACCGACTGATGTGTTTATGCATCACCGACTGATGGGGTTATGCATCACCGACTGATGTGTTTATGCATCACCGACTGATGTGTTTATGCATCACCGACTGATGTGTTTATGCATCACCGACTGATGCGTTTATGCATCACCGACTGATGTGTTTATGCATCACCTACTGATGTGTTTATGCATCACCGACTGATGTGTTTATGCATCACCGACTGATGTGGTTATGCATCACCGACTGATGTTGTTATGCATCACCGACTGATGTGTTTATGCATCACCGACTGATGTGTTTATGCATCACCGACTGATGTGGTTATGCATCCCTTCAACTGTATGAGGAGCGATGCAAGCTTTCAGTGATGGTGCATTTTCAGATGAATATTTACATGGTCAGCAATGATTATCAGAGGATTCAGCGGCTCCATCAAGGCCTTACCATAATGGAAAATGAATAATGAAGGGGATAAGCCTTCGACGATTACATTTGCAATCCGAAAAAAAATAAGAGACATGGCGGAGAACTTCATGCATGAGTAACGTAGAGTAAAGATTAGCGGATGTCAAGCGTTCAAATGCACTTAAAAATTGTTATTTTGTACCATCAGCACTCGGCCTACATTACTGCAGGTGTTATGTAATTCGAGTGACGTAAGACGTGCTTACAGTTTGAGCATAACCTGTGCTGTAGCCGACACTTTCAAAGGGTGGTAATCCAGACACGTTTCATTGTGGGTTATTAATGCGAGTAAAACCGTTATTTGTTATTTAACTGAATAATTCCGCCCCGGTAACTTTTGTGTTAATGGACTACCGTAACGTTGCCAATACCAACATTCCGTAATGCACCTAGCAAGACGGTGCCAGGCTTCCGTGAGCCGCCAGTAGAGACGATACCCGGCTTACGAAAACCGCCCAATACGACGAGGCCAGGATTTCATAAGCCGGTC
Source organism: Gammarus roeselii (assembly GCA_016164225.1). NCBI lineage: Eukaryota > Metazoa > Arthropoda > Malacostraca > Amphipoda > Gammaridae > Gammarus > Gammarus roeselii. Next base: position 6,052 of record SDVV010043381.1, read on the forward strand.
AGAGAAACGATGCCAGGAGTTCGAGACTCGTCGACATGCTCTGATGGTCAACACTGTACATAATAATGGTAGATATTAAGCGTTGACTCTGCGTAAATAACGGGTTAAACATATATTACTTCTCAATATTAACGTGTTCATAATGCATTGCGTAGTATTTTCTCACTTGATTTACCTATTACCGACGTGCATGTCCCTCCTTTAACCCAATACTGTCATTTTTGACAGTGCCTATGAATTGATCATTGGAAAAGGACCCTATATTTACTTTGAGAGAATGTCGGATGCTTTCTACAGGTGCTGAGTGGTAGTGTTGCAAGGGTGGGGTCCAGTTTATCGTTTTCAGATGATATTACTTATATCCGTAGAGGGAAATTGTCCGTATCTGGTGAACGAAAATGCTGTGTTCATGCAAGTCTGTTTCCTTGCCTTTTGGTTCACCAGACGGTAGATAGGGACAGTGGGAATCTCTTTTATCCATCCATGGTTCATCACAAAAAATATCCATTAGAAAGTTCTTTCATGAAAAATTGATGTCATGTGATTTTGAGATCTTTCGCTTATATATCGAGTTACAGCACAGCTGTCACATGGTAGCCTTTTTGACCCACAACGTTTATTGGCTGACCTTTGACCATTTAAAATACTAGCCAGAATGTCTCCCTCGGGGTCAGGTAGGTTTGAACCAACAAACTTCAGCTTCCAATGGAAGTCTATTATAAGGAGGGGCCGACACCTACCCACTCGGCCACCGAGCTGGTTTAACGCATGGGTAAGAAACAAACAGAACCCTAGGAAGAGGTAGCTCTCAAAAAATAATTGCTTCCTCAAAACCGGGAACGATGGTGCGGAACCGAAAAATGACGACGGTTGCCGTGTGCTCTAAAATCATCCAACACTGACATGTCGAACTTACTAAATGACTATTTTGTGGATGTATCCACAAAAAAAAATTACATCAACAATTTCATTTGTTTATTTGTATGAAGAACTGCAGCAGTTGGGAAATGTTAATTTCAATGCCTATAAAGTAAACGAGCAACTCAAGAAATTGGTCGTCTACAAGTCAACAGGACCAGCTGGTTTGATCTCAATCATTTTGAAAAATCTCTCCAAAATCATTAGCAGTCCAGCGACCCGGGTATTTTATACATCTATGAAAATTGGATGTATTGATATTTACTGGAAGAGGCAAACGTCACAGACACTTTCAAGAAGGGAAACAAGCATGTGCCAAGAAGTTACAGAAAAATAGCAGCCGCAGATAGAGGCCACATCTGTTGAAGCCTTGCAACAGTTGACAGTCCGAAAAGAGGGTCTCTCCTCTCCACTAAGCTAGGGGTACCTCAAACTTGAAGTATTAATAGAAAGGACTCCTAAGGCTGCTCATGCCTACTTTCTATACAATCCAACTTCAGTCTATGATGTGTAAATTAATTTAATTAGTACATTTAACAGCTTTGTGGAAGGATTGATACATTTATTAACATACATAGTTGGACTCTACATCTACAAATGTATTACTGCCAAGAAGTAGATATAACTCATAACGGAAGCTTCCCTTAAAAGTAATTATGCAATAAAAAATCCTTCGATCTACATTCAACGACTGCTTGCCCGGCAACCTCTGTGAATTCTTAGGTCTACATCCAAAGACTATTCACCCGGCAACCTCTGGAAACCTAATTGGGTCTAGATCCAAAGACTGTTCGCCCAGCCACCTCTGGAGACCTCATTGGGTCTAGATCCAAAGATTGTTCGCCCGGTCACCTCTGTAAACCTCATTCGGTCTACATCCAAAGACTTCGCCCGGCCACCTCTGGAAACCTCCTTGTGTCTAGACCCATAGATTGTTCACCCTGTCACCTCTGCAAACCTCATTTGGTCTACATCCAAATACTGTTCGCCCTGTCACCTCTGGAAACCTCATTCGGTCTACATCCAAAGATTCTTCGTCCGGCCACCTCTGGTAACCTCCTAAGGACCCAAGAGGTGGCCAGTCATCGACGATTTTCCATGGACTGTTTGACCGGGAACCTCTTGTAAATTAATTAGGTCTACGTTAGATCACTACATCCGAAACCACTGGGAACCTTGTTTGCATTGTTTCCTATCTCTCCTCTTTGCTTTCCCCATGCATCTTCACAGTGTCTGACCCTCCACGCAAAAGAAACCCCCATCCAATATTGTCACAGGTTGGTGAGAAACATCCCAGTCAGCGAACATTTCACGACATAGCAATCTCTTTAGGACGACCGTGGCGGTAATGACACTGGCAAAGGAATATCTTCTCATAATAAGCGATAAATAACATCCTTAGCACCACCTGCAAACATGTTTGCGTCTGACAGCGATTATAACAACCATGTGACAGCGATTATTACGTCTGACAGCGATTGTAACGTCTGACAGCGATTATAACAACTAGCTGACACCGATTATTACGTCTGACAGCGATTGTAACGTCTGACAGCGAAAATAACTTCTGAAAGCGATTATAACGTCTGACAGCGATAATAACGTCTTAGAGCGATTATAACGTCTGACAGCGATAATAACGTCTGATAGCGATTATAACGTCTGACAGCGATAATAACGTCTGAGAGCGATTATAACGTCAGTAGTGTATATACCACCAAAACGGCCCAAAAATATAGACCACCAAAACGGCCCAAAAATATATACCACCAAAACGGCCCAAAAATAAAGACCACCGAAACGGCCCAAAATATAGACCACCAAACCGGCCCAAAAAAATTATACCACCGAAACGGCCCAAAAATATAGACCACCGAAACGGCCCAAAAATATAGACCCCCGAAACGGCCCAAAAAATATAGACCACCGAAACGGCCCAGAAATATAGACCACCGAAACGGCCCAAAAAATATATACCACCGAAAATTGCCCTGGAAAAACGACCACCGAAAATTGTCCTGGGAATACTTACTGCAAATATGCTTTTGTGAAGGAATTAGATAGACGATAATTAGGATGTATATTATTTGTTAATGTGTCTGACTCAGGCGCTGTATTTCTCGGACATTGTAGTTATATGATAAGACAAATTGATGAAGCTAGTTTCTGATGCTTCATAGAGATACCATGAACGGAGTTTTTTTTTGACTTGACCGTATATGCTTTTGTGAAGGAATTAGATAGACGATAATTAGGATGTATATTATTTGTTAATGTGTCTGACTCAGGCGCTGTATTTCTCGGACAATGTAGTTATATGTTAGGACAAATTGATCAAGTTAGTTTCTGATGCTTCATAGAGATACCATGAACGGAGTTTTTTTTGTGACTCGACCGGATATGCTTTTAGTGAAGGAATTAGATAGACAATAACTAGGATGTATATTATTTGTTAATGTGTCTGACTCAGGCGCTGTATTTCTCGGACGTTGTAGTTATATGTTAAGACAAATTGATCAAGTTAGTTTCTGATGCTTCATAGAGATACCATGAACGGAGGTTTTTTGAGACTCGACCGAATATGCTTTTAGTGAAGGAATTAGATAGACAATAAATAGGATGTATATTATTTGTTAATGTGTCTGACTCAGGCGCTGTATTTCTCGAACATTGTAGTTATATGTTAAGATAAATTGATCAAGTTAGTTTCTGATGCTTCATAGAGATACCATGAACGAAGGTTTTTTGTGAGTCGGCCGATGCATTTGTTAGATCGCATCTCGAGTGCTCTGTTCTTTTTGGGTCAAGTGAGGTACTGATGGTACATAGAGGCTACCCTGTGACGAGGTGGGAAAGAGGGGAGTCAGTCGCGCGGGATAGGGGGGCTACATAAAAACAGCCCTGGAGATAGGGACTCCATATATGCTATTTGTGAAGGAATAAGGTAGTCTGTAACCACATAGAGACAATTACTCAAGTGAGTTTCAATGTAGGCATGACAGTTAGCGATTTTTTATCTCAGGATGTATGGTCACACGAAGATCTTTTTTCACGAGAAATATAGTCCTCTTGGGGAATTTCCGTTACCTTACGATATCTTTCCGATTCCTTACAGTATCTCATTGCTTGCATTGCTTACGTACGGTTTATAAAGATGTATGCTATTTGGTCTTCTCGATACTGTATACGATTGTACTATTTCGTTCGGCATGATATATTACTAGGATTGTTATTGAATGACTCATTTGAATAGAAGTCTTTACTGGTCAGTCCTATTTTTAGGATA
>SDVV010043382.1:0-10254 GCA_016164225.1 Gammarus roeselii
TTTGTTATGCCTCATGAGAGTAATGGCTTCTCCCCATCCAATTATCATTAATGCTATCTGCACTAGCGATGGTTTGTTATGCCTCATGAGAGTAATGGTTTCTTCCCATCCAATTATCATTATTGCTATCTGCACTAGCGATGGTTTATTATGCCTCATGAGAGTAATAGCTTCTTCCCATCTAATTATCATCAATGCTATCTGCAGTAGCGATTGTTTGTTATACCTCATGAGAGTAATGGCTTTTTCTTCCTATCCCATTATCATCAATGCTATCTGCACTAGCGATGGTTTGTTATACCTCATGAGAGTAATGGCTTCTTCCCATCTAATTATCATTATTGCTATCTGCACTAGCGATGGTTTGTTATGCCTCATGAGAGTAATGGCTTCTTCCCATCCGATTATCATTAATGCTATCTGCACTAGCTATGATTTGTTATGGCTCATGAGAGTAATGGTTTCTCCCCATCCAATTATCATTAATGCTATCTGCACTAGCTATGATTTGTTATGCCTCATGAGAGTAATGGCTTTTTTCCATCCAATTATCATTAATGCTATCTGCACTAGCTATGATTTGTTATGCCTCATGAGAGTAATGGCTTCTTCCCATCCAATTATCATTAATGCTATCTGCACTAGCGATGGTTTGTATACCTCATGAGAGTAATGGTTTCTTCCCATCCAATTATCATTAATGCTATCTACACTAGCGATGATTTGTTATGCCTCATGAGAGTAATGGCTTTTTCCTATCCAATTATCATTAATGCTATCTACACTAGCGATGATTTGTTATGCCTCATGAGAGTAATGGCTTCTTCCCATCTAATTATCATTAATGCTATCTGCACTAGCGATAGTTTGTTATGCCTCATGAGAGTAATGGCTTCTTCCCATCCAATTATCATTAATGCTATCTGCACTAGCGATGGTTTGTATACCTCATGAGAGTAATGGCTTCTTCCCATCCAATTATCATTAATGCTATCTGCACTAGCGATGGTTTGTATACCTCATGAGAGTAATGGCTTCTTCCCATCCAATTATCATTAATGCTATCCGCACCCACGATGGTTGCTACGTCGTTAGGGTAACAGCCGGTGGAGAGAGATGCAGTGCGCTCAGCATGAAAGATAATGTGTGACCAAAGTCCTTGTATGAGGTGTTCATTTCTAAAGTGCTTGCTGATTTATTCTGTACGGTTAACTCAACCGGATTATTTTATTTCTCAATCTATAAAATTGTATTTTTCTTATATACTACTAAACCATTGATGAGGCTTAATAAAGTTGATGATATATGGTTAACAGCCAGCATTAGATTTCATCGTCAATAAATACAAAAAAAAATTGGGCAAAATCGAGAGAATAAATTCCACAATAGTAAATGTTACTCCCACAACAGAGGTTTCATCTGACAATTGTCAACCCATAGCAGAGTGCAAACCACAATCCAATAAAAAAACGAAATGTTCATATATATTACGAGTTCTGGCCTTAGTAGAAAAATACGACAGAAAATTATCGAATACTATATTTATTTCATGTATACTCACTTCTCAATTCTCTGTACGACATGAGGGAATTGATCGAAACCCTGCAGTAACCGCGAATTATATATTTTTCCTCTTCCCTTCTGTACCGATTTTTTCTCGTCGCGCTTACGCAAGTAAATGCATGAGTCCTCCTTTCACTAGAGAGTGACGCTCATCGTTCAACAATGTTCACGTCTATCTGGCAAATAGTGCTCTAAATCATATGTGTCCCACTGGCATTGTTTGTGTTACTTGTGCGCGACTTTGGCACTGGCTGAGCTGGACATTTGTTGACGCCCGTCGCCATGGTAACTAGCGGGAGCGGCCGCTGGAAATCCAACTTTGACTCGCGTATCCGTGGCGAAATTGGTGCAGTGTATAAATGATTGTTTTATTTTGAGCGTACCTGCTACGGCTGGAACCCGAGAAACCGTTGCTCTACAATTCCACGAAGCCACAAGCGGCATGTCGAAACTGTATAACAGATACTGTCCAACCTCGCTGCAATGCGATTGTACAACATATATTTATGGATGTATAGAAAGTTCTTAAGTCCAGCTCCATGAAGGAATGACTGTATGTATGTACATACACAAATAAATATAATCTCCTTACAGGGGTATTGGAATCGAAGTAAAAAATAAGATTTTTCAAAATACACTGGTTCTTGGGGAACAGAATCATAGTGATCAAACGAAGTGCCTGTGTTGGGATTGACAGATTTCCTCCATATCTTCAGACGTTTAAGAATATAAAAATTGCATCTTTATTCCATTAAAAATTTGTAACATAGAGACAAGAGACACTGTGATCAATGGAAAATGTGAAATTAACCCTAAGCAAAATATTGTTCCATAAGATGAAAGCTGAAATAACATATATACACAAATAGCTAATAAACTATTGCTGAAAGAGAAAATCGCGAGAAAGACATAGGAAAAAATAGAATAAAATTCAGAAAGCAAAAATCAAAATTCTACATTTCACTACTCTACCTAAGACATTATATAATTTTTGTTTAATCTACCATTGACATACGAAAACACTAACACTAACACAACACCTCATCCACTAACAACAGTGTGACCAGTCAACAGGGCAGTTCCACCCTATTACCACCAGGAAGCACCCTAATCATCAAATACTCAGAGACAGATGGTAGGAAAGCACTCTCAAACCCCTTTTGTCTGTGACAAAAATATCGAAAAAATTCAAGACCAAAGATTCGTTAAATCAATGAGGAGCAACTTCAAAAACCGAATACACATTGTAACTCTGAATGAAATTCCAGAACAGCTGCTGAACGGTTGTACAAATGTAAAGCAGTTTGGCAACTCCTCAGTAACAATTTATCGCCCCTCCTCGGATATTGAATCCATTTGGGTGACCTCCCTCATCAATGTAGAAGTGAATTCTGATGACATTTTTGCCAGAATTAACTTCAATGAACAGAACCCGAAAGAATCACCAAGTGGATTCCAAACGGCGCATCTGGAAACAGAGTAAACACCATGGCCATCAAACTAACCTTCGCGAACAGGAAGCTCCCAAATTACGGGTACATGGGATACACACGGATAAGAAGTGCATTAACTGCAATGGCAACCACAGCGCCAACGACCGTAAGAAATGTAAAATTCTTATGGACCACAGGAATCCCTGAAAAATAAAACTATCGCCCGTTACAGAAACACGCCTAAAAATTCCAATACATAATTAATCCACCCTCAGCACACAACTACCCTCCCCAACAGTGGGGATTTTCAAGATAACAACCCATTGACAACCAATACTCATACTAAAAATACCGTTCCAGTGCCTGTCCAAGGAATCCAAGTAGAAAACAAAACACAGACACAAACACCAATACAAATACAAATAAAACCCCATATAACCCAGTAGACAAGCTCTGCAACATGCTCACTAAGCAAATGAACAACCTCATGAAAGCAAACAAATCCATCCTAGACACTCTCAGAGAAAGTCAGGAGAAAAATGCAAACTCCTTATTTCAATGCCAAGAAAACAATGCAAAGGCAATCTCAACTATGATGAAAGAAAACAGGGATTTTCTACAATCAATCATACAAACAATTATGATGCCAACACATACCTCATCCTCATCCTCATCCTCACCCCTAATCAGCCCCATACCATCACACCTCCAACTTAGTACTAGCTACAGACAGGACTCCATACATTCTAGCCCAATCTTTACACCTCCTTCCAAAACAGATCACAACCATCGAACCCTTGCACTAAGCAGGTCCAGTTCAAGCCATAAAAAATCCGCTGAACGCTCAACTGGCAGCTCTAGCAGAGAATGCTCCACCAGCCCCCAAAGGGGAAATCGCAAGGGGAAAAAGAAACACAAGTCTGACGCTGATCCTCTTGAGTGCCTCTTAGTCGGAAAGACACATTTTATTTGATTTACATGAACAATTTTTTCTGTCCCACTCTGGTATTGGAATAACTAAAACACAATATATTTTTAATACTCAACTTATGTATTTGTAAGCAAGATTTGAATAAACTTCTTGAATCTTCTCTATCTTCTTGCTCTGGTCTTCTTGGTACCTTGTTCGGGCTGTAGTGTTCTTTCAGCCGGAGGTAAGAGGCAATGGACCGGAAGCTGCAAAATACATGGGATCAGGAAGGCACTTTTGATACAAGTTCTTCCCGCCACCCATGTACCACTGGGTTTACTGTGGCCACGGGGCTTCTATAGCGGGCAAGGTATCAATAGAAACTTGCAAATTCACTGTAGAACCACCAAAGACCTCTAGGCCTAGCCATTGGCTACACCTGGAGAACCACGGCAGAAATAGCAAGAGCACTGCTAATAGCTAGCTCTCAATTTAAACCGCTTTCCAATTTTTCAGCATAATTTATAGGACAGGCAGCACAAATTATAAGGTATACCCCCGAGCACTAACCGAGCCTAGGATAAAAAAATAACAGAAAAATGAATTATTTTCAACGAAATACTAAAACAGCTATATCCAAGATTATAAAGGTAGTTTCTAAACAGGAGCAAGTTGCCCCCAACTTATTGCTAAGCAAAAAACATGGAAGTAATTTAATTTGAGATTCTGTCAGTTCCGACCCTAGTCTAAAACTGGCCGTCGCGCCACATTTTGCCAGAGCGGCACATGTGTTATAATTTCATCTAAACAAAACCCCTAATGTACAGTTTGGATTTTTTTTCCACTATCAGCCACTGCTGACATAACGACTATAACTGCCAGGACTGGGCATATCTTATTTCCTGAGGTAAACTTGTACCGTTATGGAAGGCAAATAAAGTTGTTTGCTGTTATGTAAGGAATGCCGTCTACCCGTTTGTAAATTACCTTGTTGTGCCGTCTGTGGTGAGTAGATAGATGTGATGCGAAACGCAAGTGAGTGTTTATAGATTGGAATAATTAGCGGGGGGCGAGGGGTCGGTCTCATTCGAGCAGGCGGAGCGAAGGGGGTCGGAATCGGTTTTGGCGCGGTCGGAGTCATTCGGGTGGGTGGCGCGAAGGGGAGGGGGAGGGGGACGGATGGGCGGGGGCTTTTGGCCCCCAGCTTTCGAATGTATTAGGGATTTTTTTTTATGTTTTTGAAGGTTATCTTTGTAGTGTTTACATTATATATTTATAATTGTCTTGATGACTACATATTTTGTGCTTTTATTACATGTTTTTAGTATTATTTCATTTAAGTTAGGGAATAATTGACTCATTCGGTTACCTACTGTGTGGATTTGGGATTCTTTCGTGGTTGGAGGCTTATCTTCTTATTATTCATAGTATTTATATATATAATATTTATTCTTTAGACCAATGTATTGGGTATACTTTGTCACTAACTGTTTGTTCATTTTATATTTATTTATTTTTGTCAGAAACACGCTTGTAACACATTTCTGGAGGGTGTGGGGTGCGGTAGGGGAGGGGGGACCCTAGGCAAAAAGTTGGATGCGCTCCTGGAAAATTGGGTGAGATCGCTCTTATCTGTTCAGTATTTCCGTGGCATGAATAGGGATTTTTTCTGTGTCTTTATTGGTATACATTCATATTATATAGTATGTAGCTTATTGGAATACGATGGTAGGTGTAGTAATTAGCTCGCCCATCGCCGCCTTAGCAGGTACTCGGCTGATAGCTGACGACTTAGCTACAGCTTGGATTTTTATTCTATTCAGTGATTTACATGTTGATATTATTACATATTTATATAGCGTTTAAAGACTATGAATTTGACGTATATATTATATGTTTATATTGGTATTAAAGTAATGATAGACTTCATTGACTTATTCGAGCCCTGCTTGGTACCAGACTGATAGTTGGTTTTGAACTACGTTTTGTATGTATTGGGATAGTATATAATATTAGTTAGCCAGTTGACGGGTTGATGCAGCAGCTTTGCTACGAGATTTTATCTACCCCACAACGCACTGTCCAGTTTTAAGCCTGATATCTCGGTGACACCATATATCCGCATGTTCCAAATAGACCGTTATCAAGCGTATGTACACTATTCAAGTAGTCTTATCTCGATTTTTTGTAGTGAGTATCGGTTGGATGCCCCGCTCAGCGAGAGCAGCTGGACCTTACTTGAACGAAATGGATTTATCGTACGTTATTATATTGTGGTATGTATACATAGTCATGATCGGTTGATATATGCTGAACTTGGAATGTTTTCGGAATTTTAAATGGTTATCTCATACAGTTATAGGAATTTTAAAATATTTTAGATTTGCATCTTACATGTAACACCTTATTTCAGTCGTAATTAGCAGTTTTTTGCGTCATTTTGGTGTTTTATATATATGTGACATTTTGATACGATTATGCCGTGGTTACTTTAGTTAGAGAAGATTTAATTTAACCTTATTTTGGACTGAGTTCGAGAATAATTCTATCAGATCTGTAAATACTATAGCGTGTTCCTGTAGAAGTATTCCACATCATCTAATATAGGTTTCAGTTATGTATGTTGCTCGCATGTCTTGCTAGTTTATCGACGTTAGTTGTTTGGTAAGTTACACGCTAGTTGTTTTTCTCGTACATCATGGTTTTTAATGTATGTTTTGGATATGGTAGAGAATTGATCGTGTTATTTTATTATAACTCGAGCGTTTTGGTATTTTTCATTCAGTTTTGTATGTTTTCTGTAGAGTTTCCATCTTCAATGCAAGGTATTGGGCATTGTATACAATTATATGAATACTAGGATATATTACGTTTGTATCAGCAAATGTAAAACATTTTTTCAGGTATAATTCAGTTAGATGGTGTGATTTTTTAGTAATTAATGTATATTTTACGTCTTGTTACACAGATTGACGTGGAAAAATATAGCTGTTGAAGATTCGATTTGTTACAAGCTTGATCTTGTTGTTAGTTTATTCTATATTTATTGTAGGAATAACGTCATCTTTCCATGTTTAGGAGGAGTTAGAGAAGTCCCAAAGGTTAAAGCTCGTTGCGTTTAAGTTTATATGTATAAGTAGACCGATTTATTATGGTGGTTACCCTCGTATACTGCAAATTTTATTGTTGATTAGGACAGAGAAGAGAACTACTGAGATTTATTTGCTATTGTTTTTGGTGTATGATTTTTCCGCGGTAATCATAGGAATATATGTTTAAGATGTGGAAATCCGTACTACATCTTTGTACAATTTCGTCACTAAGCCATAGCAAGTGTATAGTTTACCGTTTTAGAAGACGATTTACTGGATGGATTGGTTTTGGTGTAGAGGCGGTTTACACTCTTTGGTAGTCATTTGGAGTCCATCCAAGTTCAACGTGAATTTGTAAGTTATTGTGGATGTTGGTCATAAGTTCCATGGGCTTAATAGAGAAGTTATGCGACGAGCTGCTGGTCGTTGTAGTGATTTATTTAGGTTGTCAGTGAGCAGAAGCCCAGATTTTTATGGCCTCACTCTTTGTGACTCGTGCCAGGTCCATTTTTGACAACTGTACCTGTGTATGGATTCTTGGTTATGTCCAGGATGTGACACGAAGCTGTTCAGATAAGATGGACTAAACAGATGCATGGTATGTACCATGACTGGCTGTTGCCTCTATATTTGTTATATATCAGGAGTAGGTTGCTGAGAAGTGACCTAATAAAACATTGTAGAGTTCGTTGTTATGACACAGTGGTCTTTGATTTTGTCCTCCTAAAGACAGCTCAGTAGACGGCAACCCTAGGCTTTCTAAATCCGCCCAACTGAAGGTACCTTTGGGTGAGGTACTACGTACTGCCTCGGTTCCAGTACACTTGGACAATATTGCAGCTGTGTTCCCACAGGGCCGTGAACGTAAACACCTGAAGGTAGTATGTACCTCATTGGAGAGTAAAATTTCTCTGTTGTCATCAATTAGGCATCTCAGACCCGATAATATTTATGCCAATGAATATCTACCAAACATCGTGCCTCATTACTGTACAAATTACGCACGCTAGAGGCAATACTCGGACATTACGAGTGTTTACAGTCACAACGGTGTTGTTGGGTGCAAGATTAGAGGTTGTGAACGCCCAGTTACTGTGCACGAAGTGACCGATGTAAATAAGATTGAACTGAAAATGCTCAACTCAATAACAAGTTAAACGTGGTATCGAATATCCCTTTGAACATCGATATTGTCCTAAAATTAGTTTTCCATGGCTTTCCTAGATGACTTAAACGTCGACAATTTTTATTTTAGTGAACCAGACTGTTCTTACTTTGATGCAAATTCTTATAGATCTGTGTCTGCTGAAGATTCATCATCCATGCAAGTAATTCATTTCAATGTGCGCTCGGTTAACAAAAACTTTGATGAGTTCCAGTTGTTTTTGGCGTCGCTTAAGACTAAGTTCCATGTAATCATTTTGTCAGAGACTTGACTAGATGATGCCGCTCACTGGGTTCATTTGCCGGGGTATAAAGCCTATCACACTGTACGTAGCATTAAAAAAGGTGGAGGAGTCTCAATTTTGGTTGATGAAAACATAAATTCCTCACTGCTGCCAAAATTTTCTTTTATATGTGAGGAATTTGAGGTCTGTGCAATAAGTTTTCATATTAGGGGGAAAATTTTCAATATTATCGGCGTTTATAGACCTCCAGATCGCCAAGTAACTGCCTTTATTGATAAATTTTTCAATATGCTCAATGTTGATGACGTGTCCAAACTTAATTCTCTTGTGTTAGGTGATTTCAATATTGATATGAGTGCTGCCAATGCACCTGAAAGTACGGATACCTACATTGACGAGTTTAGAGCCTTGCATTTTATGCCTTTTATCTCAGTACCTACCCGTGCAACTAACAACTCTGCGACTCTGATCGATCATATTTGGTTTAATGCATTATATCCTTGCAAGTCAGGTGTCTTCTCAATTAACTTGACAGATCACTTTCCTGTATTTGTGTCCATTCCTAATACTTTTAAAAATGCGAACGAAATTATTACCTCTAAATTCAGATGTCATGGGCAAAAGAATGTGATAAATTTCAGAAGCAGAGTTATGGAAGGCATTAGAGAATTGAATATCACTGGCATCGCCGGTGTTAATGAAAATTGTGAGCAATTTGCAAAAATGATGTTTAATGCGTACAATATAAGCTGTCCAGTTGCTGTAAAAAGATTATCTTTTAAAAGAGCTCTCAGTCCATGGATAACTAAAGAATTATCAAACTGTATTTCCCGGAAGCATGAACTGTATCGCTTGTCTAAGGAGGATTCCAGCTTTACGGATGAATATAAAGAGTACAGGAATAGTTTGGTGTCCTTAATTAATTACGCCAAAAAACATTACTACGTGAACAAATTTACCTCTTGTATAAATAATGCAAAGAAAACTTGGAAGGCCATCAATGAAATACTAGGTCAGAAATCTAAGAATAGTAATGTGGCCAAGATTACGGTTGGTGGAACTGTTACAGAGGACCCATCTCTAATTGCCGATGAATTTAATAGACATTATGTATCTATTGCTGACAAGCTGTCCATGGACATACCTGGTTCCAATAAAAATCCTACAGAGTATGTTATGAGAAGCATTTTTTCTTTTGTTTATTTTCCAACTGATGAAAGTGAAATGGTAACTACTATAAATTCTTTTAAATCAAAAAATTGCAACCTTGACTCAATTCCGAGTTTTATGTATAAACATGTTTCAGATATTGTCTCTCCTGTTATTGCTTTACTAATTAATTCATCTTTTGAGGAGGGCATTTTTTCCTATGTTTTGAAAATCTCCAGAGTTATGCCTATTTATAAAGCGGGTCCAAGAGATAAAATGATTGATTACCGTCCTATCTCTATATTAGATTACCTCGGAAAAACTTTTGAAAGGACATTGTGTAATAGATTGATGAAGTTTTTAAAAAAATATAATACAATTTGTGATCAGCAGTTCGGCTTTAGGCAAGGTCGGTCTACCAGTGACGCTATTTTGCAGTACTCTGAATCAATTTATTCAGCATATGATGCGTCCGAGTACGTCATCTCAGTTATGCTGGACCTATCTAAGGCCTTTGATACCGTCGACCATACCATACTCCTGAGAAAATTGGACCTACTTGGTGTTCGTGGTATTGTGCTGCAGTGGTTCAGTTCATATCTTACCAACCGTAAACAATACGTACATACTAATAATAGTTCCTCCTCACTGTTACCTGTCAGTAGTGGCGTGCCACAGGGATCAATACTCGGTCCTCT
>SDVV010043383.1:0-10254 GCA_016164225.1 Gammarus roeselii
TATGTATATATGTATATATATACATATTTTCCAGAGTTAACTTCTTAATGTAGTAAAAGTGCTACAACTAGTGCACAAATAGTTATTTATATCTGCCTGCATTATTGGGAGCATCCAAACTCTACAGAAAACTTATATGAAGAAATTAGAAGCAAGAAACGAGAGGAAATTTGATGCTTAAAAAGCAAGTTTTTAAAAAATCATAGTGACTTTAATTATCAAAATTAGAAACCCATATTTCGACAGGACGTTCATGTATAATTGGGAGACATGCCATATGCTGCAATTTCCTATAAGAGTAATACTTTGTGAATTTCAAGGCCAGAAAGCTTTTTCATAAAATTTGATGCCTATTTTTTTATTGGAATTTCCAAAAATTTATTGCGACCACGGTAATCGATACTTTATTCCAATATTGTAATAAGACGGACATATGACATCCAGAAACATGCTATACCTTGCATTTTTCAATATGATTGATAGTTTCTGATTGTGGGGGGGATTAATTTTTGCCCCATGGAAAACTTTTCTTGCCCCATTTAGGGGTAAAAACAAAACACCACAAAAATCAAAACAGTGTTCTCACTGAACAAGATAAATGAAAAACCTTCACATGGTTTATACTACTATATAAGGTGCATATCATGGTACAATCAGATTTGAACTATCTTAATTACCACGGAGCTGAGACAAATTTCCGCAAATTGATTTTTTCTTCCCCCAATTGACTATATATAGTCTAATTTTATTCATATGAATTAACTTGATTTTTAAGCTTTGTCCAAATGGCTATATAGTTCTGTTAATATTTCAATTGTCTGAAGATGCTTCGTGTTTGAAGCAAAACCAGTCACGAATAGAAATGTCAATCAATCAGTTGATGTCTTTCACAAACCCTTTGGAATAAGCAGTATTTAGAACATTGGAAAAACTATCCAGACAACTAAAACTAGGTCTCGGTCTTTGTTAAACAATGCCTTTCTCACAAATAACTTGTTGCCTAAATATACAAATATTTGTATTAATGATCCGGCAGCCCAAAATGCTGAATTCGTGATGGAATTCAAAAGAAATTTGATACGTCAGAATCTCAATTAAGCCAACGAAGAACTCTTCAGTATTGAGTCCATGATAGAAGAACAATGGCTTCTCATGAACAACTCTACACATTCGAGACGGTACAAGCTATGAAAACTTGTGTCCTAGAAATTGTGAATCACAAACAACATAGCTATAGCCAACACAGTAGCTAATGACGAAATGTTTCCTGCCAATTTCTGAAGATAAATTCATTAACTTGTCCAATCATCAAGTCTCTCCGAAAGAGAAAAAAGTCCTCAGAGTGAGACTAAATTGTCACCTTCAGGGTAAATTTGATCCAGTCGGAAAGAAAATGGAAATTGAACTTCTCTATGATGCAACTTTGAAGCTTCAAAAAGATAATAATGAAACAAATTCTACTGGATTTGCCAAAGCCCTACTAAACTAATCAAAAATATCGCCCAACATACAAAAGTATTCTCAATAAAGAACACTGAGAAACAACTTAGATTTGATAATAGGAAAAGCAGACAAATCAAACTCATACATGTTAATGAACCGCAATGATTACGCAAATAAATTGAACTTAATATTGAGTGATGACACTAAATTAAAGAAAATCTGAAGCAACCCCATTAAGAAATTATAAACCAAAATCAACAGAATCGTAGACTTGGGTAATGCTGCCTAAGATCAACTTCACCTTGATCATCTCACTGGCCTCTCGACCTGGCTACATCTTTGGAAACCCAAAAACTCAACAAAAATCTGTAAAATCCTCCGCTACAACCAATCATTTCTTGAATTGGCACTCCAACCCATAAATTAGCTTAAAACGTGTACAGCGTCATCATGGAATACCTCCCTCATGAACATTCGAACAAAAATAGAGAGGAACTACTGCAAATTCTCAGAACATCGAGCCCACATGGTCTCCTAGCATCTCTGGACGCGGAAAGTCTTTTCACCAACGTTTCAATTGAAATAATTTTGCAGCACACCTGTGAGCGATGGCAAAATGTCCACCCAAGCTGTTCAAGTGGCAAGGTCATGGAGCCTGCCAAACCAACACCAACTCCACGCACACCAACCCGGGTTATGACCACTAGGACCAGGCTCACCTGGGCTATAAAATAAAACCGGGCACCTCTTGCGTGCCGCTCTCTGGCTGGCACCCGTTACAGGCTTTTCCACCCCTGGGTATCTGTCGGGCTGTGCCGCAGCTCTCCTATATGCTTCACTGCCTAAAAAAATCAGCTAGGCTGATTCAGAAGTGGAGTTACTCACCAAGGATACTGAAGATGAACCTGCAAACAACGGGCCAGTAGATGAATACCTGAACATCCCCAGACCTCCAGCACGTCCCACCCCATCTCCAGTCAAGACTGAAGAACACACATGGAAGCCACGCTCACACACCTACCACCATGAGTCTAAACCACCCCGAAGATTCCTCGAAAATCTGTAGTCTCTGCTCAGAATTTGTACAACTGAATCTCTGTGGCAGCGCATTGACGGTTCACTATATCTTCAAAAAGAAGGCGTAGTAATGGGCAGCCCACTTGGCCCTGCCTTTGCAAACTTTTACATGGCACATGAGGAAAACAAGTGCTACTGCAAGATGATGTTTGTCCATTAATCTACGCTTGCTATGTCGACGATATATTTGCAGTTGTCAGAAATTAAGAACATCTGAAACAGTTACAAACAAGTCTTCAAGAAAACTCCATTCTCAACTTCACCTATGAGATTGGTAATAATAATAAACTCTCGTTTCTTGACGTTTTCACACCAGTTTCTACGTGAAGAAAACCAACACCGGAGAGAGTGCCTAAATTACATAAGCGAGCGTCCAGAAAAATTCTAAGGCAGAGTCATTAACACTTTTCTGCATCGAGCTTACAGCGTCTCCCAAGGTTGGAAAGAATTTGACGCAGAAGTGGAGCAAGTAAAACAGATGCTTGTAAATAATAGTCATACAGAAGGGGGGTGGCCGACGGCAAGGCGCACCTCATACGCTCACACTCACACAACTTAGCCCTTTTGTGCTAAAGGGTCCGGGCGGTCCCGCAACATACACTCCGGGTCACGAGTGCAGTCCGAGGATCCGTTGTCAGCAGCGGGGCCCCACAGTTTTCACTGGTTCACCCCCGCCACGTCATAATGATCCCGACAACGGGATGCCAAGGGTGGGAAAGCACATAGGAGCAGCGTCACTCCACTCACGCCTGTTCATTGCACGCTCTCTCGCTACTTCCACATTCATGTCTCTCCTTCCTAACGCCCGCTTCACACCATCCATCCACCCAAACTTTGGTCTACCTCTAGGCCTTTGACCACTCGCCTCTGCATTCATCACCCTTTTCACCAATCTCCCTTCGTCCATCCTCTCCATGTGCCCGAACCATCTCAGACCACGGGAATTCACTCTGTCCTCCAACTTCTTCACCATCCCTGTTCTGATTCGAACCACGTCGTTGGTGGTCCGGTCTCTCAGCGTTACTCCAGCCATGCTCCTCAAACATTTCATCTCAAAAACATTCAACCTTCTTCTCTCCTCTCACCCCCAAGTCTCAGCTCCGTAGAGCACAGTTAGGACAACAACACCCTCATACATCCCTCTCTTTGCTTCCATCCCCAACTTCCTACAGCTTAACTCTTCAGTGCACCCAACACTTCACACGCCTCCTTCACTTGTTTCCACTCGTTCAGTTATCTCCACATGGAAGCCCAGATATTTAAAGCACTGAACTTCCTCCAAGAGCTCTCCATTTAGGAGGACATTAATTTTGCTCGCATCGACAGTCCTCGAGCATCTCCCTACTTTACTCTTACCCACGTTCACTCGATGCTTCCTCCTCTCACACACTCTACCAAACTCAGACACTAGCTTACATAGCTTCTCCTCTGAATCCGCAACCAGGGTCGTATCATCAGCAAATAGCAACGGGCTCAACTGCCAACTCCGCCCATTTGCTTCCAACAGTTCCAAGCTACGACCCAGCACACTCGCGTTCACCTCTCTGACCACTCCATCCATATAGAGGTTGAACAGCCAGGGAGACATTGTAGTGGGATTTCTCACGCCCGTGTGCTTTTCCCCAGGGGGATACTTATGTATCCAAGAGGATTGTGCACCCTCTGGGACACCTGAGCACTCCTCTCCCGCAATTCTTAATCATGTCAGTTACCAGCTTACCGGGATCCCTCGTGGGGACTGTCCCCTCTTTCTTTGTTCAGTGGGTCAAACCACTGCAGCTTGCTGCTGGGAGTGGCAGTAAAGGGATGGTTTTCTGTTTCTGTCAAGTTGGTTTCTTACCTTTGCAGCCCTCTCCAGCAGCCTACAAGCAAGCAAGGAGCAGCATTTTCAACGCGTATTAATTTTTATTTTTTATTGCAGACTTTGAGATGATTTGCATACAGCAATGCTATTGTAAACTAATCAGAGCAAGTCTATAGTGAAGACTTGCTACTACCAAATTCAAAAACAGAAATTGGATTAAGTAAGCTAATTTTTATTTTATTTCTTGACCAGTTTGGTTTCTGTGCTTTTCTTTGGTCAAGTCCAGATTTCTTTACAATTACAAAGTATTGAAAAAATGGAGTCCTGTACAATCAAAGAAGATGAATTTGATCTGATCAAAAGAAGAGGCAGAATGAGTTCACTGTCTTCCGATGATAGCCCCAGCTCTCAATTGGATATACTGGAAGATCAACAAGAGATCAAAACTTCAGAAAAATGTAACTCAATCAGTCCCAATGCAATAGAGTATTTTGATTCACCTATATCTGAAGACTACTTGCAAAAATCAGAATCCACCTTTTATTGTATGAACATTCCACTGAAAACAACTGGTGTTGACACTAGCTGTCCATCAGTAGAGGATGATGTTTATAATTTTTTCCATGGATTTGATGGAGCAGATGTTGAGTGCATCAAAAACAAAGGAACCTTAGCTCTTCTAAGAGGCTCTTATGTTGTTCCCACTATAGGTAAGGCAGACACCTCATTTCATGGCTTTAATAACAGAGATGAGACCCTCTCTGAATTGTCCGATTTGTGGGAAAGTGAATGTGAAGCAGTAACAGAACAATCTACCACAATTGCCACTAGGGATTCAGACTCTGTTACAGTTGCCCACATAAATGCTGCTACAATTTCATGTGCTGTGAAAATCAACAATTGTAACATTAAATTAAGGAAAAATAAACCAATTGCCAAGAAGCACAGAAAAATGGGGTGCCGTAAGACAATTAAGATATTTCCACGTAAAAAATTCGAAGAGCAGAAAATTCTATGTTCAGGAAGTCGTGTTGGTTTCAATCTAATTTCTTCTTCAAACTTGTCCATGGTGTTACCAAAATGCAACAATAATTTAGAAATTGAGAGAGCAAATGCTTCTGAGTGGGAATCTAGGTTGCAAGATGCCCTTAAGGATGCTTGTGAGTCATTCAGTTCTACTGTACTTCTTGACACCTCCAACTTTCTTCCTGATCAAAATTCTCAAGCTGCTGGTAAACTAGTCTGCAGTAGCCCAAATGAGGAAAAGTATATAACTTGTACTGAGAACATTTCGTCAAGAATTAAAGCTGTAACTGAAGAATCAGCTCTTGACCTTGCTATGGGTGATGCTATGGTGCATTGGCTAACCACTGGTCAGGTTAAAACTATATATGATGTTGCCCTTCCAAATTGCAACATGGATTCTGTTTCCCACTGTAATATTGAACGTGATATTACTGGCAAAGAATTGGTGACCAGGTGTAATCTTGAGGATTATGAAGGCAAGGAGAGATTGGGATTAGGTGGCAATGAAGAGAGTGATGAGCACAAACAGCTATTAGCTGCATGTGATGCCATTGAAGATCTTTCTCCACATCACAAGACTAGCATGGATATATCGTTGCAATCTGACTGTTCTCCAGTAAATAGCCACTGCACTGAAGCTGCTTTGTATTCAACTGCATCAGCAAATGACGAGCATCTTCCAGAAGTAGCTTATAACTGCCAATTGAAGCTGCGATTAGACCCCACCCAACCTCAGCCCCAAGGCACCATGACCAATGTGTTTCATGCAGCCTTCCTGTCAACAAGGAAGAATTCAAGTGAGGAGTGCTTCTCTGACACATTTATCAACTACACCTCCCTTCTTAGTAAAGCCCATGACCACGAAAACAAAAGGCTAGAAAAAATTCTAACTGCTCAAACAAGGTTGGTACTTTGAAAGATTTGACTTCTTAAGTAACCAGACCTCACAGATTTGACACTGCACAAAGATGTAGCTATTTGTCGTTGGTAATAAAGTGGTTTAAATAGTGCAATTCTGTTGATATATTTATGTTTGGGATTGTGATTCAGTTTTGAAATCTTAAGCAATCAATATTTGACTTTATTTGTTTGACGGTTGTGGAAAAAATAAAATTGCAAACTGGTGTGAAATATTACATTGAATAAAAAATACTTCTCATTTGATACAAATTATATTTTTGAGGGCAGTATTAAATCTGTAGCTGGCAATCAACAAACTTGTTATTTGTAACACACACACGTGTTCAAATTCCTTTTGGATAGCAATTCTGTTGCTATAACTGCCTGAAGATAAAATTGTTTATTGAAAGAGGAAAATTGTGTAATGTTTTGTTCTTTTATTTGCTTTTTGCAGTGAGCATCCTGATACGAAGACTCCCTCAAGTAATTTTATTTATGAACCTGTAAAGAAGTGCCCTAAATTAATGACAGCAAAACGAGCGATTGCTGATGACTTGCCTGGAATCATTTGCGTGAAACCCAGTATACCATTGCCTGGCAGCAGCCACTCCCAGTTCTTCTTGGAGAACATCCCTATTGGCAATGAAGGAAATGAAAATAGTTCTTGCTTGCCGAAAAACAAGCCAAGTGGTAATTTAAAAAGACGGCCAACATATGATCAACAGCAGGTTGCTGCTTGTCGTGCAAAGCTCAAATTGAAGATTAATGTGCCTTCCTCCAGCTACAGATCACTCTCAGATCATTTCGTCATGGAAGCTAAAAAATTGGAGCAACCTTACTTGCATGGTGAGTCTTCTGACAGTCTTTGATTTGCAGTTATTAATTTGAACTAAGTAGGTGGCTACAGTTGCAAGAAAAATCTTTTCTCCAGTTAGTCAACTAGGTCTAAATGTATATCACTCTAACATATCTGACTTGAGCTCCAAAATGAATTCCAAATGTTGGTTTGAAATCGATTTAAATGTCTAACACAAAATTAATTGATCTCTTATCCATGAATTTATTATTGATGAATTTTGTTTTGCTACTGAATCTATGCAGATGAAGTAACAATGTAATCAAGAGCGCATTTCAACAATGCAGTATAAACTAGAAAAATTATAATCACGAAAATTTATTTTGTTACCGGATATTGGCAGGAAATGCAGCTATGTAATCAAGAGCATTTTTCAATGATCAACTAAAAGTTGGGGAAATTTGCAGGAAATATAGCAATGTAATCCATAGCACATCAGAACACTTTTTGTATTATGCTTGCTGTACAGTTGTTTGCCAAAAGTTACCAATGCTTTTCTTTCTGAAATGTTGCACAAAGTGTTCATTTACAACTAAGCTGTTATTAATCAAGAGTTGCAAGCGCCAAGATGAGAGCTGCCTGCTCTTGGCTCTTTGTGGTCCAAAAATATGAAGAAATGTCTAGAGAAGGTCCAAAGAGATGGGTTTATACTTCTAGAAATGTTATAAAATTTGCCTCTCCACCCCTTTAGGAAAAATTCTAGCTGATGCCCGGTTCCTCTTTTAAGTCCTTTACATTTGGTAAATTGTAATGGGGGAACAAACTGAAACCAACTCTGCATTGCTAATTTCTAAATGAAACTAAGCAATTCGAGGTTTTGTTTCATTCTGATGGTTTGGAGCTATGTTTCATGAATAGTTGAGGGTATTAGATTTCAGCCTAGATCCTTTCTTTATAAACTTCAAATTTTCTTTGGTACGCAGTACTGTATTTGTTTGCAGTAGCTACTAGTTAGCATGTCTGTTAGTTATAACATTACCATTCCCTGTTTACTTTCAATGTTTACTAACATTGTCTATGTTCTAGTCTTGATTCCCTTTATTTTCACTGTTCTTCTGTTCCTCAAAAACAGTACATGGCTGTAGCTATGTACTACAGATACAGATACAGACACTAGGCCGCATCCCCCAGAAAGGGGGGTGGCCGACGGCAAGGCGCACCTCACACCCTCACACGCTCACATTCACACCACTTAGCCCTTTTGTGCTAAAGGGTCCGGCCGGTAGCCCCTATATGTACTACCTTTAGATAATTTTTTCCTTACCATTGCAGGTTTTACCCGCTCTGTGGTATTTCGGAGTCATGTCAAAAGTGGCAACAAATGTGACATCTACTACTATCCAGCAAACAGAAAGCTCAAGATGCGCTCGGTGCAAGATGTCAACAGATTCAGTAAGCTGCTACCTAAACGATGGGATGTGATGAGCTTTATTATTACTCTCAGTAGCTGGCTCTAGTCTTTAGCTACCTGATTAGTTTGGTGTAGATACTTTTATATTTTATTAGTAGGCCTGGAACGGGATGAATCGTCTATTATAGCAATACTTTGTTATTGTGCATTAAAAGAGAAGCTATTCCAGTCACTCCCACCTCACTTGCCATGCAATGAGCAGTTACCCAACAAGACAATGAAAACAGAGGGCATGCTAGATGAAAAACATACAACAGGTAGAACGATACGCTGCTCATTTGCTGGAAGCTGAGCACTGGCATATCTTCTAGCTGCATTGTTCAACTTGAAATTTTATTTTCATTGATGTGGTACTTCTTTGACCATTCTTTTCAAGTTAATGTTCGTGATTAATTTGTTTCCTATTATTTGGCAAAGTGATGAATAATATTTTTTATAGTTTTTCTCACCTCTATTTTGCAGTTAATGCTCATCCCTACTTGGCTTCAAACCTGTCATCACGTAACTTTGATTTCCATAAGGGGCAGCACAACGTTGGCCTGCCGTACGAGATTTTGCGCCCTGCCTCGGTAAGCATCAGTGTCACTCAATGATGGGACAAAATTGGGTAGTGTGTGATTAGAACAGCCCAGAACAATTTAGGTTACCTTACACGGAGATGCAAACAAAAACAAGTCATGTTTGCTCTGTTGGGTCTTAAAAAGTGTTTGGCTTGAAAAAAACATTCACCTACAAAGACTTGATTATTATAATTCATTAATTAACTTAAGCACATAAAATTTAAGAATTGAATGCCTCAGTTTTATTGAACATGTTGCAGTTATTTGTATTAGGTAGCTAGTGACTTAACCTCTTCATCCATCATAATATTCTATTCATGCAACGATTTTCTCAATATTGAAAAACAGGAATTTCATTTTTAAACCAAGATTCAGTAGCATAGTCATCTGTTTTTTGTCTTGAAATATTTATATAATGTCGTAGTTCTTTTTATCTTTGATCATGAGTTCCCTGAATTGTCAGAAAATTTACTAATCATCAATAAGTTGATGTTTTTTCCAATTTAATGCCTGCATTCGAAATAAAAAATACTATTTCTCCTTGCTCCATACAACATGCTAAATTGGAAGCATTATCTGTGAGCAAAACAATATCAACATTGTGCAGTGTGCATAACTAAGGAAACTTATGTTATTGAGAATTTGTATGATAATAAGTTTATGTATTATTCAATTGGGCTTGTTGGTTCTTTTCAAAATAAAATGCATTACAGTAATTAAT
This sequence comes from Gammarus roeselii, assembly GCA_016164225.1. Taxonomy (NCBI): domain Eukaryota; kingdom Metazoa; phylum Arthropoda; class Malacostraca; order Amphipoda; family Gammaridae; genus Gammarus; species Gammarus roeselii. The sequence goes on from SDVV010043383.1 coordinate 9,799, forward strand.
TAATGATGAACTGCACTATAGCTTCATACATGTAGATTAGCTACACAGCATAGATACAGTGTTCTGATTATCCTGAAATTATTGTCTCCCAGACTGAGGGAAGACATACTGTTAAATGCATTACAGTAATCAATTAATGATGAACTGCACTATAGCTTCATACACGTAGATTAGCTACACATCATAGATACAGTGTTCTGATTATCCTGAAATTACCGTCTCCCAGACTGAGTGGGAAGACATACTGTTTTACACTCCTTGTTTTTCTGTCAAATTATGAATCATTTGTAGTTTAAAGGGGTTTCAGGCTGTGATTTTTAAAAAGGGTTCCGGCCCACCCACCCCTTGTAACTCTTGGACTGAAGTTGGGACTAGTCACTTCTAGTCGTGATATGCAATACATCATATTTAAACTCTAGTTTCAAATTGAACTAAAATAAAATAGCTATGTATATA
>SDVV010043384.1:0-10254 GCA_016164225.1 Gammarus roeselii
AATGGGCGGAGTTGGTAGTTGAGCCAGTTGCTGTTTGCTGATGATACGGCCCTGGTTGCGGATTCGGAGGAGAAGCTATGTAGGCTAGTGTCTGAGTTTGGTAGAGTGTGTGAGAGGGGGAAGCTTCGAGTGAACGTCGGTAAGCGTAAAGTGATAAGATGCTCGAGGACTGTCGATGCGAGCAAAATTAGTGTCACCCTAAATGGAGAGCTTATGGAGAAAGTTCAGGGTTTCAAGTATCTGGGCTCCCATGTGGAGATAACTGAACTAGTGGAAACTGAAGTGAAGGTGCGTGTGAAGGAGGGATGTAAAGTGTTGGGTGCACTAAAGAGTAATGAGCTGTAGGACGTTGGGGATGGAAGCGAAGAGGGCTGTAAGACAGTGTTTTGAGATGGTTCGAGCACATGGAGAGGATGGATGAAGGGAGTTTGGTGAAAAGGGTGATGAATGCGGAGGCGAGTGGTCGCAGGCCTAGAGGTAGACCCAAGTTTGGGTGGATGGATGGTCTGAAGCAGACGTTGCGAAGGAGAGACATGAATGTGGAGGTGGCGAGAGAGCGTGCAATGAACAGGCGTGAGTGAAGAATGGTTGATTTTGACAATGCTCTGATGTGCTTTGAAGCACCTGGCATCCCGCTGTCGGGATGGTCGTGGGACGGGGGGGTGCGGCCATTATGACGCGGCGGGGGTAAACCAGTGAAAACTGTCGGGCCCTGATGCTGGCGATGGATCCTCGGACTGCACTCGTGACGCAGAGTGTATGTTGAGGGGGTACCGGTCGGACCCTTTAGCACAGAGGGGCTAAGTTGTGTGATTGATTGATTGATTGATTTGGGCCTCATTTCCACCAGAGCCTCAACGTGAGTCATAATAGGCTCCCCCGTAGGGCGCAACCGTTCGGTTGCGGTTAAGTTGTGTGAGTGTGAGCTGTTGAGGGTGTGAGGTGCGCCTTGCCGTCGGCCACCCCCCTTTCTGGGGGATGCGGCCTGGTGTCTGTATCTGTATAGCCACCTGAAAATAATCATTACGCCTTCTGGTATGCACCACATTGTTACGTACTAGTACTTCGAATCGGTCCAACGAAGTGACAGTCACAAAAACTCAGTCGCATCGTGGAAAACGGAAGTTTCTTGGGTGATGACGTTTGACACTTACTAAATGAACCCGAACAAATTTATGTAAATTCGTACGATTACTTAATTAAACCAACATGTCTATGTAAACTGTGCTAATCTTTGGTTTCTATGACATTATGGTCTCATCGCTCCTAGCGTCATCTGGCGGAATTAGTTAGAATGATCTGACTTCAATGAATCATATGCGCGTCAATACAGTTACGAACCATGGATACGGCGTAGCTTGTACTGCCAAGCCCAAAACAAGCGGTTTGTCTATAATCTTTTTCACCCTGCTACGGCCACTACTCACTCTTGCAGAGCTCGGGGGTCGCTCTGCATCTGTTCCAGGATGATTCTCATGGCGGGATCTTTGAGAATCTGCTGCACCTCGGGGTCAGACATGGCGCGCCGCCGCACCTGTAACGTCAACATTGCTGGTGATGACAAGGCAGAAGTAGGGGTTGGAAGAAGTTATTCATTTACAAGCAAAAACACTCGTGCACGGTCGTGAAGGGGAAAAGTGACTAAGGAGCTAATTTTATGATGGAGTCTAAAATATTTGAATACCCGCCCAACTGATGATGCAACCATTACTTCTTCAAACAAGTCTCAACGATATTGTCGGCATGTTCTCTCTCCTGATCCTACTCATTTGGGATTGGTGGCAGGAACATGTTAACCTCCGTCGTTAGCGACTGGGACGTCATCCGAGGCTTGATAGCTGCATGCAAGTTAATAAGCGTCAACTTTTCAAACGCGATAATAGATAGTATTCTGGTAGAATCTGCATAAAATGCGAGTCAGAGTAGATCTTGATCAGCTAAGAAATAAAAATTATTGACACCATGCACATCAATTGAGTCGCGGGTATTATTGATGTCATGAACAACATCAACTCAGTCACGGGTATTATTGACGTCATGCACAACATAAACACGGTCGCGGGTATTATTGACGTCATGAACAGCATCAACATAGTCGCGGGTATTATTGACGTCATGCACAACATCAACAGAGTAGTAGAAATTGCTTAATTGACGCGGACATCAGCAGGGGGCTGCGCAGCACGCCGACATTGACCGAATTGCTGGAACTCGTCTGAATAGACTTCGTAGATACCGTCAACCGGAGGCTGCACTGCTCGCCGACGTCGACCGAATCGCAGGAACTCGTCTATGGGAAAACTTCGTGGATACCGTCAACCGGGGGCTGCGCAGCTCGCCGACGTCGACTAAATCGCTGGAACTCGTCTGAATAGACTTCGTAGATACCGTCAACCGGGGGCTGCACTGCTCGCCAATATTGACCGAATCGCTGGAACTTGTCGAAAGACTTTGTTGACAACATCAACTGATTTGCATGGAATGGATCAGTTTAAGCAATAACCGCCAGCTATCTCGCAATGACAATAAAGAATGAGGGTCAGAGAACCTGAGATTCTTGTTATACGCTCATTACGAGAACATGACAGGGAAGCGCTGTGGAGGTTCTTGCGTTTGTATGGATAAAAGCGGTTCAGAGTTTCCATGTTGGCAGCAGAGCATGTGTTAGAGTAGGAGCGAGGTGAGGGGTCCATTGTGAAAGTGGGTCTGAAACAAGGCTGCGTTGTGTCTCCCGGCCTGTTCAATCTCTACATGGATGGAGATGTCAAGGAGTGAACACGAGTGTAATGGATCGGGACTCATAACAGCACTGGTGATGGATTCAGAAAAGCTGTGTAGGCTCGTATCGCAGTTTATTCGTTTGTGTGAGAGGAGGAAGCTTAGAGTTAACGTGGGTAGTAACGAGATGCTCGACGAATGTCTATGCGAGCAGAATTTATGTCCTAAATGGAATGTGTTGGAAGTTCAGTGTTTTATGTAGCTGAATTCCAGTGTGGACAAGACTGAACTAGTGGAAACTGAAGTGAAGTAGTTAGTGAAGCAAGGGTTTAATGTATCTGGTGCACTGAAGAGTGTAATGAGCTGATGGACGTTGGGGGTGGAAGCTGAGGGCTGCGTGAGGGTGTAGTTGTTCCAACTGTGCTCTACAGAGCTGAGACTTAAGGTGATAGCAGAAGAGAAAAGAATGTTCAATGTTTTTGAGATGAAATGTTCAAGGGGCATGACTAGAGTAATGTTGAGAGAAATTATCAATAACGACGTTGTCCAAAGAAGGACGGGGATAATGAAGAAGTTATAGGACAGAAAATTCGCGTGTTTTGAGAGGGTTTGGGCACATGATAGTGAAGCGAGATTGGAAAAACGGGTTACTAGGCGAAGGCGTAGGCCTAAGAGGTAGACCAGAGTTCGGGTGGATAGATGGTGTGAAGCAAGCATCAGGGAGGAAAGACTAGAGTGTGGAGGTAACGACTGAGTGCAATGACTAGGCTTGAGTGGAGAATGGTTGTGAATGGAAAACATTTGGACGCAATCCTGATGTGCTTTCCGGCCTTCGGCATCTCGTTGAGAAACGGGATGGTCATGGCGGGCATGGGAAAGGGCGGTCACCATGACGCGGCAGAAATTAAACAGTCACACGGTCGGGCCCTGCTGCCGACACTGAGCCCGGACGGCCCTCGTGACATCGAGTGTGTGTTGCGGGGTCTTCCGGCCGGACCCTTCAGCGCAAAAAAACTAAGTTGTGTGAGTATGGGGAGAATGAGGTGTTCCTTGTCGTCGGCCAAACCTCTTCCTTGGGATTTTGCCTTGTATTTGCAACTGCATCTGTACGAGAACATGATCCCACCTCCTCCGGGTCGCTGCTAGCAGCTGCCATGCACTCCCTGATGCCATCGAGTGCCTCAGGATGGTTTGCGTCCACCTCTAGTGCCTTCTGATAGCTCTCCTGTGCTTGACGGAACTGCTTCAAGCCTTGCTGGATCTTGGCTTTCCTGTACAACAGAACACAGGATTTAAATATAACTTCCAAACACAGGAATGAGCAGTGCAATACTAAGGCAATTTAAACATTTAAAAGGCGCGATGAAACTGTCCCAACCTCTAGAAGATGCCCAAATTGGTCCAGATCATCTTGATGTACCTCCACATTCTGATGTTGTTGTTCATCAGGCCAACTAGTTTGTCAACCAATTTTCTCATAACAAGCTGCATAATAAGCTGAATTGAAGATCTCAAACAATGAAAGGGGAAAATAAATCTGTAACCGAATGAAAAATTTGCAGACGATGCTCTCACCTGATGTAGCCTTTGATAAACGCAGGTTCAAGTTTGATGCACTCATCGCAGTCCTTGAGGCCGAGATTGAACTCTGCCAGTTTAGTGTAGCAGGCGGCGCGGTTGCTAAAGATTTTGGCATCGTTGGGGTTGCGACGAGCAGCCTCTGTGTAGTGTTTGATGGCACTGGGGAAATCGCCCTTTTTAAAGCACTCGTTACCAAGCTCTTTAGCCTCCTCAGCCTTTGAGACGTCGATGTATTCTCGGCGTTCCTTCTCTTTTATGGCGCTATCAATCTTGCTGAGGAGGTCTTTAGTCTCCGGAGTTCTGTGCTCGGACATGGCCTTCTCATAGAATATCTTGGCCTTGTCCAAGTCCTGCAACTGCTTGTATGCGTTACCAATCCTAGTGAGAGCCTTGGCGATCAACTTGAAATCAGCTCTGTTTTCGCGGCCAATGCCCACAGCCTTCTCGCACGTTTTGACGCACTCTTCGTATTGTTTCTGCTCGTACCGTACCGCCGCAAGGTTAGTCAAGAACGTCATGTCGGTGGCGTCAATCTCAATGGCCTTTTCATAATGCTCGACAGCAGTGTCAAAATCCTTCTTCTTGTAGGCAGCATTGCCTTTCTCTTTCTCAGCTCTTGCTTGTCTTTGTTCTGGTGTCAAATCAACGTCCATCTTCTCTTCCTTCTTTGCAGCCTTGCCACCATTAGCGGTCGGGCTGGACTTCTTTTTCATGGGTGGAGGAGAGTCGCATCTCATTGTTGAGTCGTCATCATCATTGTCGTCGTCTCTGCCACCGGGGGCTGCGCTGCTCAAATCAAACCCAAGCAGGACGCTCATTGTCGTTAGCATTCGTTTGTCCGAGAGGTATTCACTGATGAGAAAAAAAAAACATATTACTGCCATGGTTGGTTGAATACTAAAGTTGAATCAAGCCAAAGCTAACAACTAGATAAATGTTTGCAAACTATGCCAAGCCATCGCTTAAACATCTGTAATAAGAACAATAACTTCATTAGTTTTACATCACGCAATGAACAAGTAGCATTATGCGCTCACTTCAATTTACTGGTGTCTTTTCTAATTTCTTCCATCATTTTGAGGTAGGAGGGATCATTGAGGTATTGTCGAGTGCGCGAGTCCATTGCCAATTTGGTCATCATGTTAGGGTCATCAAAACCAAGGCTCATCCCTCCTGGGGGACCGCCTCCAAAACCGCGACTTCGTGCAGCCTGAAAACACAAGGGGTTACATTAGATAGACTGGGAATTCTAGTGCAGTGAAGTCGTATGTCCTTCTATTTCCATAACACAAATCAGCTATTAGTGATGCAAGAAGTTATCTTCAATCACTGACTAAGCAGCGTAAAAGAATGAAGCATCACTAGTTTGTGAGCATTAGCAAAAATGAGCAAGTGTTAACTAGCAACAGGCTGTTAAGAAAGTGTTCAACAATGTCAAGGCTCAATAAAATCAACATCAGTTGAAATTCAAAGCTTTGAATTATTTGCACAAAAAAAAAGTTGACTATACACTATTGATGCAACAAATGAAAAATACATTTCAGCTGTGGGGACACGTTTGTATGAGCGAAAAAATCTGAAGACTTGGATGAAGCTTGCGACAGCACTGTATGTAGGACTTTATTCTTGTTCATTTCTATCATGGCTCTGCTTAGCAGTTTCTTCAGATATTCAATTATTGTTGGGTTGCGTTTGCAAATAATTTCTCAACATTGAATATCATTTTCCCAAAAAACCTGTAGCTGAGTGGGCTGAGGCTCGTGCTATGAGCGGGCAAAGACTGGATTGTTCAGTGGATTACTTGTTGGAGCAGTAGCATCATCTTGTTGATCGTGGAAATCTCCATGAAGTACATAAATCTTTCTAAGAAAAACATTATGACCCGCATTTAGGTCGAAGGAATTCTACGGAATGGTCCTCCTGCTCACTGCTCCAGCGAGTATCTTACATTTTTACAAACCAGCATTGACCAGATCCAAGTCCCAACCTCAGCTTTCTTGACCACTGGTTTTGGGGAGAGATTGAATCCATTGTCCACAAATGCAAGCTAAAGACAATTGAATAACTGGAGAAACTGCTTATCAAAGTTATTTCTGAACCGAGCAAGGCAAATGTTCAACATGCAGCTGCAAGCTTTACCTGAAGGGTTCAGATCTGCACTCAAAACAGATGTGTCTTATTTGAAGCTGAAAAATCATTTTTATCAAATGGCACATATAAACATGTTACAATAACTTTTTCCATGTATTTCATCAATTCTAAGTTTGTATGAAGTAGGCAGAAAACTGTTGAAAGCAGACGTGAGTTTTTATGTTGTCAGCAGAGCATGTGTCCGAGTTGGGAACGAGGAGAGTGCTTGGTTCAGAGTACAAGTGGGACCGACACGGATGCACTACGTCATCCTGGCTGTTTAATCTTTATATAGTTGGAGTGTTTACAAGTGTAAGAAGACAACAACATGCCTATTGGCCCAAACTAGGTTGCCTTTTGATAGCAAGAGGATTGGTTCTGAAGTAGAATGTCTAAGAGAGCTTCGTGTGCCATTTCTGTTTTTATGTAACAGGAACGGGAACGGTTTAGCAATTTATCGACGCTTCAAGTAGAACTTATCGAGCCACTCTGTTTACAACCTCCGCTCAAAGTTTGTTCCATTCTTCGATACCTCCATACGTGAAGAAATTGCGCGTGATGTCGAGTGAGAAACGTTTCTCAACTATTTTGTATCCTTTGTTCCTAAGCACTCCGTTTGTATTTAGAGTGAAAAGGCTCGCTCAGTTGACGTTTGCCTTACCCTTCATAATCTTCCACACTTTGATCATGTTGCCTCTGACTGAATGTTTTGCTAGCAAATGAAGATTGAGTTCACGTAGCCTGTCTTTGTACAATTTATTCCGCAGCAAGGAGATGAGTTTGGGAGCTCTTCATTGAACCTTCTTGAGTTTAATAACGTCTTCTCTAAGGAATGGAGACCAGAATTGAACGGCATATTTGAGATGTGGTCTAACAAATGCACTAAATAACTGGAGCATACTGTGTTTGTTTTTGTACAAGCTAGTGCAGGATATCATACCTAGATTTTTGTTGCCTCTCTTGGCAGCATCGTTACATTGCTTGCTGCTTATCAAGTTGTTACTAATGAGGACAACTAAATCTCTATTCGGTGACGGGAATGAGTCTCTTTCCAGACATTGAATATTCGTGTTGAGGTTACGAGTGGTTAGGGAGGTGAACGTGAGTGTAATGAGTTCTGGCTTAGAGCTGTTGGAAATGAACAAGCTTAGTTGGAAGTTGAGTCAGTTTTCCGATCATCTGATGATACGCCACAGGCGGCGAATTCGTAGAAGTTGTTTAAACAAGTGTCTGAGTTTGGTAGAGTATGAGAGGAGGTTGGGCCCTGCTGCAGACACAGACCTTCGGCCCCACTCATCACCTCGTGTGTTGGGGGGTCTTTGGCTAGACCCTTAAGTGAAAAAGAGCTAGCCAATTTGTTCGATTGCATGAGGAGTAAGAGGTGCGCCCTGCCGTGGGCTACTCCCCTTCTTGGGGTATTTGGCCTAGTGTAACTGTAATGCAAAATTTGAAACGTCATGTGAGGTTAATGTATAAATTGTTAAAAACTTCATTAGCACCGCGTGTTTGTTGCACCAGCATTCTGTAATCACGTGTTTGTCATGGAATTTGCTTACCCATTGTTACTGTAAAGTGTTTTACTCTGTCAATTCAATAAGTGGCGGTTATCATAGTTGGTATTGCTGTGTCGCAATAGCAAACATGCGACACCAATTTTATTCACCTAGCTACACATCGCAGCACGCATCGGTGGTCAATGTACACACGTATATATTAATATACCAGATTTGAAAGTTTGAGAAACAGTCTTGATTAAGATTATTCTTACTTGTATACTTGACAAGTGTGTCAACTAAGAAAAACATACTTGTCTTTTACATAAAAGACAAATGGAAATAAAAGTAATCAGTACCATCGACTGCTGTGCTTTTAGTCACAGTGAATACATTTTTATTGTGGAGAGGAAGACAACAGGCATATATTGGATCGGATCTGGATATCCAGCAACTGCCGAAGATCCAGTTCCATCCCCTCTGATCGATCAGATATCTGGTCTCAGGCCAAAAATCCCTATTTGGTCTATTACTATTTTCAAAGCCTTCTGCAATAACCTGTAAATTTACTCAAGTTAAGAACAATGAGTTTTAAGCTAGGCATGAAAAGAAGTTAGCAGAAAATAAACAGTAATGATGTAAAGTACATTCCACCACAACCTGGCTCGAGGAGAGTGCAAGTGAAATCAGACACAGCAACATCACACTATTACACACTACTACTGCAAGCAGTGCAATGATGAGCAATAAATGGATAAACAGACATACACAAAATTCGAAATATGATCAGTTTATTCAAGAAAATAATGAATAACAGAAGAGGGAATATAAATAGAATCGGGTAAAGGCAAAGAATACTTTTCAACCAAGGCAAGGCTACAAAAACAAAGTTTTTCCAAGTATCCCAGTTCACCGATATACCAAGGTCCTGCCCACTATAGCAAACCTTGGCTTTGCATTCTTCCAGTCCACTCTTGAGCTGTTGATTGTTAGGATCCAGCTTGAGGCCAGCATTGTAAGCTTCTTCAGCCTCTTTTAGTCTGTTGAGATAGACCAGTGATGCTCCCTTACGTGAGTAGGCCTGTAGAGAAAAATTTAACCTGGATTATTCAAATATTTTTAGAACTATCGCACATTGCTAATAACTAAAAATACAATGGCCTATCAGCTACAATCCATAATTATCCCAGAGGCACATACCACTAACTAATAGTTTCTTCTGTCATGTTCCAGATCATAATTCACTGCTGCACAAACCTTGTTACCTGCACCAAGAAAGTTGCCTGGGAAGAATGAAAACAAATTGTATCAGCTGATTGTCTGGACTGATTTCTAGCATGCAGCTAGCTATCTGCAGCAGCAGGCTGGACTGTTACAAGGAGTTACAAGGAACTAGAGATTCAAAGAGGCAATCTCTGCCCATCCTTCAGTTTGCATTGAAGTGAACCTCCTGGAGTCCCCCCAGGGGGGACTCCCGTGTGCAACTCTCTCTTCAGACACACAGCCCCGAAAAGGCTTTATGTGTGCTGCAGAGCATCCCCATGGTTATGTAACCATCATGGGACCTCACCTCTCCCCCCCACCCTGATGTTGAACGGGTGGGGAGCAGTGTAGCGGGAGGCCTTTATATAGGCTGTCCCTACCCAACCAGAGACCGGTGTTGTTAGGGCAGGGCTCTCTCCTGCTGCACTGCACTGGCGCTTAGTTCACTGATCGTGGGGCGATACAGCTTAGCCTTTCTCACCACGGGCAGGTGGCCAGTTTCTCTCAGGGTCGGCATATTGCTTGACCCGTTATATCCGAAGTGTTGTGTTGGGCTGGTGTGGTAGCTCTGGATGCTGACTTTTTTTTTGGGGTAGCGCAGGGGGTTCCCTGTTCTGACCCCCGTGCGGTGCACGGGGGTTTCTTTTCCCTCCGTCATAGGCTTCCATGGCTTTACCATCACCGCAGCCGGGTTTGAGATGCCAGTGGGGCGTTGGGGGGCTGCTATTAGTGCAGATCCCGCCAGCTGCCCCCCCGCCCCTTTGGCTCTCCAATCTGTCCTAAAAGCCTTGCTACTATCACTAATAGTCGAGTTCAGGGAGGATCCTGTCTAGCCTATGCTTGAAAGCCTCCACTGATTCGCTCACAGTCACTGCCGGCGGAAGTCTATTCCAGACATTGATGATTTTGTATGTCATCAGGTCACCGCAGGGTTAGGTGTTGAATCTCTTTGGTTGGAGTTTCAGCCCGTGATTCCTGGTGGGGTGGTCATTTAGCGTGAAGAGGTTTCTGTACTCTACGTTATTGAAGCCTTTCAGGATTTTAAAGGTTTCAATTAGCTGTCCTCGAA
>SDVV010043385.1:0-10254 GCA_016164225.1 Gammarus roeselii
CCAATCTCCCTCCTCTTTACATCACTCGTACTACAGCCACGCACATTCAGCGACCCTAACAATAGGGTTTGGAGAGGCGTGTGCCTCTCTTCCTCCCGCTCGTCTTGCCGTCTTCGAGGAAAGGTTTTTACAGAGAACGGGATTCCTAGCCCCTTCGCTCCGTCCCGTTTTGTCGTCTCCGACACGCTGAGGGGTTGCGGTAGCGCGATTCTACTCCCGGCTACGGGGCGCCCCATTAGTCGCCTTCTACGACACGCGGTGGATACGGTAGCACGATTCTAAGGCCCCGGCTACAAGGCTGTATAGTAGTAGGAAGGGAAAAATTATTGTAACAGTATACCTGGCACATTCAAAAACAAATTCAAGGGTGGAGATTGACCGGCTGAAAATATAAATCTATAGGATGCTGAGAGAAGAAGAATTACTTTAGAATAATTGCAGATACTTCAAGTTGAAACGAGACAATCTTGCTTAAACGCCGGCATGCAAGTTAACTTGGTTGATATCCAATCTATTATCTCAATTATTTGACGATGAGCCACCACGATCTAATTGAGATAATAGATTGGATATCAACCAAGTTAACTTGCATGCCGGCGTTTAAGCAAGATTGTCTCGTTTCAACTTGAAGTATCTGCAATTATTATAAAGTAATTCTCCTTCTCTCAGCATCCTATAGATTTTTATTTTCAGCCGGTCAGGTTATTACATGCAGTAAATATTTCAAAATTCTTATGTACATTAAAACAAGTCGATTGAAGAAGGTCAATATAGGTCCGAACTCTTATCAAGTAATTATTCATTAAGTGTGGGCACAACAGGCAGTTAAACAAATTAATCTCAACTTCTTCGAGACACATGATTTAAGTAATGGCCAACCTCATCTGTCTTGTAAGTAGCAGTCATTAATCGTCTATAAATTTCCATAGATAGCGGTCTACGTTCTTTACCAAAATGTTGGACCAAGTTGCGGGAACTGTTCACAGTTATATACTTTTCCCGGGTGTCCCTCATTTTTAATCTTTGTCAATTGATCGGATAACACTAAACTAGTTATGCATGCTATCTGATCAACACTGGAAAAAATTGTCCTTGACCATACACTGTTAATGCAAACATAATTAAATGTTTAAAGCGAATAAACTATGTGCAACTAGCAACATACATAGTGACTAGATACTTTTTTCCGTTACTTCTATCCCGATTGTAATGTGGATTGCTTAGTCTATTTGAACCTCTTTTTCCTAATTTAATGACGTAACACATATAAAATAAATAAATGAAATCTAGTGTTAGAAAATGCAATTTGTATTATGCTTGAAACTGAAGTCGCCCACAAGTACCTTACCACTGATTGCATACACCCAGCTAATCAACAAATACCTTACCACAGACTGCATGCTCCCAACTAATCAACAAAGACCTTACCACAGACTGCATGCTCCCTACTAATCAACAAAGACCTTACCAAAGACTGCATGCTCCCAACTAATCAGCAAATACCTTACCACTGACTGTATACACCCAACTAATCAACAATTACCTTACCACTGACTGCAAGCTCCCAACTAATCGACAAATACCTTACCACTGACTGCATGCTCACAACTGATCAACAAATACCTTACCACTGACTGCATGCTCACAACTAATCAGCAAATACCTTACCACTGACTGTATACACCCAACTAATCAACAATTACCTTACCACTGACTGTAAGCTTCCAACTAATCAACAAATACCTTACAACTGACTGCATGCTCACAACTAATCAACAAATACTTTACCACTGACTGCATGCTCACAACTAATCAACAAATACCTTACCACTGACTGCATACACCCAACTAATCAACAAATACCTTACCACTGACTGCATGCTCACAACTAATCAACAAATACCTTACCACTGACTGCATGCTCACAACTAACCATTAAATACCTAACCAATGACTGCATGCTCCCAACTAATCAACAAATGCACCCACAACATCTGAAGGAACATTTCCACTTGGGTTCCCGTGCGACTGACCCGACCACGAACGAAGTGGCAAATTTTATTTTTTTATCAAACTTGCAACAACATTTTGCTAAAAGAAGATGCTTTGGTTCCACGTGCTCATTTCGTACAGCAACGTCGACGTTTGTGAATTTTAACCTCGTGTGGTCTCATCAACCACAACTGTGAATGATAACATTAAAAAATGACACGTAGTGTGCGCAAGTAGAAAATAGCTGGGGCTCGGTGGAGAGGAATAGCCAGGGCTCGGTGGGTAGGATCAGCGTTCAGAAAGACATACGGCATTTGTTCATTTATTTGTGAGCCTGTGAACGGAATTATCAAGGTTCTTAAGTTTAGTATCCATTATATTTATTCGTATTTGTTGATGCAATGTTTTTCTTTCTTTCAGAAAAAGTATTGAAACAAACCAAGATCAATCTTTGTGATACACAAGAAACATGAATGATCGTTTATAATCCGTATAGCTATCAACAGCGAACAGAAGACCTCTTACTTTCTAGCAGATGTCTGGTGTTCCATTCTTGCCCTGCTTTCGCTCACAAACTCATTGGAATTGCCAGATTTTCTTCATTCTGAAGTGATGTTATTATTCCTTGCTACAATCGGTAAAAACTACGTAACCAATTGGAAATGGAAAATTTATCATTGAACTTCAAGTCAATCAAAATTTTTCATTGGTTTGACACCAGATTATCTCGAGCTGCTATCGACACACGTCTCCAAATACCAACGTCCCTTGCCATCAAGTCTGCATATCCACGCAGCTTTGAGAAGTAACATTTTTTTTACATTAGTGTGCTGGTCTTGTCATCAATTTTGTTGGTTCCTTCTAATCGCAGCACTAAGCTGGCACTGCAGCACATATCGTATTAATATGTAACACATCACTTCATAGGGGCAATAGTGTATGGATTGTAACAAAAATAATAAGAGATAATAGATGAAAAATACGATCTTTGTGAATTTAATATTTACCGATGGAAGCTCCTGCAACTAATTCAATTTTTTACACCTCAAACACAAAATTACATTTTTATTTCCCTTCACAGGGCAGAAAGATCTTCAGATAAAAATAATATCTGCCATGGCATTTCTAAGCCTATGGATTAATTTATATGAAAGGAAATATGAAATCAACTTGTCGCAATATATTGAGATTGCAATTTTCTTTCTTCCTTCATGCCATCACTACACCTGTGTGATACATCACAGACAGTATATCAAATAGTTCTTGAGCGTGTATTTGATTTCCAAACAAGGCCTGATGAATGACCATGCCCTTCAGTTTTCCTAAAACTTGGTGGCATGTTGCCCGCCAAACATGCCTCAATGACACGGTTATAGAAACGCTATCACATAGTATGACTGCCTCCCTCAAACACTGAAAAGACAGCTCCAAATCCGGGGCCCATTATTAACAAGTGGTTGGTCCCGTGTGTTCTTAAATGAAGTCTGGTCTCCCTTGTGCCTTGGGCTATTGTATTAGTCGACATGAGTACAGTGTTGCTGAGCATCCAGATCATTGAAGCCAATTCCTTACCAGCTGGTTTCGATACAATTTACTGACCATTTACTGACGATTTACAATTGTGTTCGTCCTTTGTTACGTTGGAATGGTGTGTCTCCGCGTGAAGAATTAGTTTGTGTTAAAATACAAGTCTTCCAAGAAATATATCATTTTGATTTACGTCTTTCGTAAGATTGACGTGTTAAATCACCGCTGTTGTTACGCTTAATTAGGTAGCAACAAATTTTAAGATGATTTCTTGATAGAGCACACGTCAGGCTAGAGGATTGTTTTAAACCTCTATTACCACCCCCCTGCAATTGGCTGCCCTGCGATCGAGGTATGTTACAGACACGGGCTTCCCCCCCACCAATGGCGTTCGTAACCACAATGTAGAGTGCAGCGTTTATGATATCATTGTTGTTTGCTTGTGTTGCGCTCAATTGGTCTAACACCACGTCAATTGAGCATGCCACAACACAAATGTAACACAATAATAAACTTCAGTCGGTACGAGTTTTGTTTCTTGAGGGAAAAGAGGCCACTAAAACCGGATCATTATACCATTAATACATGGAACGCTTCATTTGATAAAATATTACGTCGACGACGAAGAGCAGGCAGAAAAAAAAATTAAATATGTTTAGACTTCAAATAATCACATGTATATCCAATATAAGGCAAGCATACCAATGAAACCGTTCATTCAAGTAAGAACTCACGTTACTGAAGAAGATCGAAAATTAAAATCAAACTATTTTAAATATGTTCTCTATTAGTATTTATTTTCTGTTGCGTGTAACATTCTGTTATAATGTATTAAAAAGCATTACAAGATAAAGCACGTTAGCGATTGATGAATTAGCAGCTATTCCACTGGTCGTTTGCTCCTGTTAATTAGCGATAAAATTAGCACCCGAGTTGCCCAAGTCCCTTAATTAAAGCGCCTTCTTAGGCGCTCTCACGAAATTTTTCCCGATTTTTTTTCTTCACCCTCCGTCAAGTTGATGACTTGTCACTAAATCAATTTGGAGTCTAACGAGCCCATCGCAACAGACTGATGACCAGCTTTCGTGTCGGAGGGTCGAAGAAGATGGATGATGAAGCTGACCTGGTCTGACCTTGAGACCCTGCCTACAGGTAAGTGTCTTTGATGGAAGTTTGAAGGTTAAGCTGCCTTTGGCTATACAAAAACAATGTCGTTGTAGCGTAATTCTAGCTAATGCCAATTTGATGGACGTGGTTTATTAATTAGACTTTCCAGTGATCGGTTGGCTTGTGCATTTTGCGCAAGCAAAATATGCGGGAGAGGCAGATCGGTTTCCTTTGAGCCCAGATCGTGCGTAGCGCATGGACGTTGTTCTCGGCTACGCACCGATAAGTGCTCTGTTTGTCTAGAGGGCATACTCAGTACAAGGCAAGCACGTTGCTCATGGCTTCGCTCCGCGAAAAGATCGGTTAGCCCAGAGAGCAGACCCAGCACAAGGCATAGAGAATGTTCACGGGTCCGCACCGTGAAGAAATCAGTTTCCCTTGAAAGCGGACTCAGTGCATAGCAAGCACGTTATTCGCGGTTTCGCACCGAAAAGAGATATGTTTGCCTTGAGGTCCGACTCAATGCAAGGCAAGGAAGTTGTTCGCGGTTCCGCACCGTGAAGAAATCAGTTTCCCATGAGGGCGGACCCAGCACAAGGCAAAGAAAATTTTCACGGGTCCACACCGTGAAGAAATCAGTTTTCCTGAGGACAGACCCAGCTCAAGGCGTAGAGGATGTTCACGGGTCGGCACCGAGAATAAATCAGTTTGCCTAGAGGTCCTACTCAGTGCGAGACAAGGAAGTTATTCGCGGTTCCGCACCGTGAAAAAATCAGTTTCCCTTGAGGGCGGACCCAGTGCAAAGCAAGCACGTTGCTCTCGGGTCCGATCCGAGAAGCACACCGGGTTCCCTAGAGAACAGACTCTGTACAAGGCGTAGAGAATGTTCAAGGGTCCGCACCGAGAAGAAATCTGTTTTCCATGAGGGGGGACTCAGTGCAAGGCAAGCACGTTGCTCATGGCTCCGCTCCGAGAAGCACAACGGCTTACCAAGAGGGCGGACTCAGTACAGAGCATAGAGAATGTTCACGGGTCCTGCAAGGTGAAGCAATCCGTTTCCCATGAGATGAAACCCAGTGCAAAGCAAGGACGTTGTTTACGGTTCTGCACCGTGAAGAAATCCGTTTCTCTTAAGGGCGGACTCAGTGCACGGCAAGCAAGTTGCTCAGGGCTCCGCTTCAAGAAGCACAACGGTTTGCCTAGAGGGCAGACTCAGTGCAAGGCATAGAGAATGTTCTCGGCTCCGCTTCGCGAAGCACAACGGTTTGCCTTGAGATGCAAGCCAGTGCAAGGATATCGAGGTGCAGCATAGCGAGCGCGGACCCAACTTTGATGCATAATAACTTTTGTTTCCGTTTGTAGAATGGCTTGGTAGAACAATATATTGTAGTGGCACTCTTGTCCTACAAGAAACTTGTTATGGATATCTCTAGCATGTCTGGGTGGGTCACGCTAAGCGTTTCCACATAAATAAAATTTCAACTTTTTGGTGAAGCAGGGCACACTGGGTCGAGGCCCATGACAGGCAGGAAGAACACCCTGGGCCTAATCCTCATGACAACGAGGCAGATCGCCTTGTGCATTGGCATAGGGAACGGAGCCAGGTCGCGCTCCTTCAACTTCTTCATGATTTGTGTGTAGCCTGACACATTACAATATTTTTTTCATTTTGCTTGTGCAATTCCTGTACCCCATCTCTGGACCGGGATTTTTTCCGATGCTCGTCTCACAATGTTTCCACCTTCAGGCAATTTACGAGCATCACCCTATCATATATTGTATTAGATCGGGTCTCGATCAAAGCCATAACTGTGTAAGGCATTGAAAGGGGAAAGGGTCACGAAAGCAGAAGAGGTAACTCACCGTCTGGGATGGTGATCATTGAAGGGAAGAACAAAGATCGTTGATAGAAGGATTAGGTTGAATTGAGTTTAGTGATATGATAAAAATTGCACTTAATATGACCGCAAAAATATTCACCATTGAGTGTTTAACAAGGGTGAATATTTTTTTTCCATGACTGGTATGATATTATTGTTTTTTTTGCATGTGAACCTGCGCGAGAAACAATTTATCTCGGTCATAAACATAACTATGCCAATTCCTTGGTCATGTGTCTTTTCGGACGTCGTGGCACCGATGCTGCTTCCATGGCGAGTCCGTCATCTTGGGGACAGTGGGGATATTTGCATCAAAGCACGGCTTCATGTTCACTTGAAAATTATTTTAAACTAGAGTAAATGAAAATAACATTGATTGACGAGTTATAAATATATCTGTATTTTTTCTTACTTCCACATTATGTATCACAATTCTAATTCATATTGATTGCATCACCATGTGTTACGTGGGCGATGGTTGTCAACTGTATACTGTTGAACAAATTGGCACAGCTACCCTTCTAATAAAAACTAAAGTAGTTGTACATATCCTATTCTTATAAGATTTTTAATGAAGAAATAATATTATCATCCAAGCGTGTAATTGAGTCCAAATCAAACGCTAAGGCCTTATTCTACTTCAAATGGGGTTGAATAAAATAGACGTTGTTCCACTCTGGTTTGAGACTGTGTACTTTTCGATATATTTATTGAGTGAATCATGGAAGGTTCGCTCTCGTTGCCTCACTATCTCGTCATAATGCGAACGTAAATTGAAATTGTAAATAATGTCCTCCTGTGATCCATCTCAGCCTCTCTACTAACAAGTCTAATCCGGCAACTATTCAACAGCCGCACTCTGCTTCCATTAGCCCACGCGAGTCAGATAACAAGGCTTAAGATTGAATTTAATTGGCGCTGCCAACGTTATTTATAACTAATTAACTCATCGACCATAAACAAGAATATGCCCCCATGAAATCTAGATCACAATCGCATGAATATATTTTAGCTGATTTCGACGCTATTAATACGAATGTTGCATTTGTTCACGGTGATTGATTCATATTATAAAGTATATGTCCGAGGCAGTGAGGACCAAATGCACCTCATCATCACGTGTGCTTCGACCCAAAGGCATTTGACTATATACTTTCTGCTTGATGGGTTGACGTGAAAACATTTCTCGGTTATTTTTACCATCTAATAATAATTGTAAATCATAATGTTGACAGCGGATTCATTTAGACAAATATTCATCCCGACGTGTGCAAGTTCGGTATAATCATGGTGTGTTATATATTAAAAATCGAAAGAAGAACATTTATCGCATTGATTGTCTGAACACAATCACATTTCAGGGTATCAAAACAAACATTCAATTATGTGAAACACTTTCGTTTCTTGGTGTTCACATTTTGTAATAATATAATAAGAGAAACATTGTTTCTGCAAGTGAAAAAGTTGCATTACTGTGTAGAGAAGGGCAGCGACAGAGAGCCGCAGAATGCGCATTGCTAAACGTCTGCCCAAAGGATTTAATGCTCCAATTATGTAAATGGTTAACACGATTTAGAAAATATCAATATATGAAAACACTTGAGTGTACGCTACAAAAAATAAATAAAGCATTGCATCTTTTATGCGATAGCCTTTTCGGATGGAAAGTTTTTCATTTAATTTATGTTTATTAACATGAAGATTCCTAAGCCTGAAAGCAATTGTGTTTGTTTGTTCTTATTTAGATCTACAGAAACACCCCTACTCCCCACCAAATTAAATAGGTGATATTTGTTGACGACAGTTTTGTACAACTAATATGCTGTATCCAACTTACAGTATCACAACAGCGGACAGGGAGATCAAAGTAAATGTTGTTTTCAGTGTTAAGAATGAATCCGTCTTTGCTTTATTTCGGGTCAAAGGTTGCCGTTGTGATGGTATCGTTTGTACGAAAGACCGGCCAGAAGGCTCGCAATGGTCAAGAAAGCAAATGAGAGATTCCAGAAGATGAATTTCGGGTGCAGGGGAAGGAAGCTTCGGCATTACATGGTGCGTGTTAAAACAATACTTTAAAAGTGCGTCGATTTTGCAGTGTCAGATAGTTTGATATATTTGAAGTATTTCAGGTGGGCATAGAAACTAACGGTGTGAATGAACATTTCTAGTTTTTTGAATCCCTCATGGGGCACGTTACGTCTTCTCCGTGCAATATTCCCAGCAACATATATTCACCAGACCGAGTCAATAAATAATCGGCACACTAATATGTTGAAAGATTAGATAAGTGCCACGAAGGTCTTGAGATTTATTACTCGTCGGGGAAATCACATAGCATTACACATGAATGAGACTTGCGATCTATCACGTTATTACGGACTGAAACTATTCGATAATTGATGAGGCTAGGCTGCACTTGGCAACAATCTGATCGTGAAGAAAAGAATTGGATCAGAGAGGCTAGGCTACACTAGGCAAGAGTCCGAGCGTGAAGAAAAGACAAGGATCAGATAGGCTAGCCTACACTAGGCAACAGTCCGATCGTGAAGAAAAGACAAGGATCAGAGAGGTCAGGCTACACTAGGCAACAGTCCGATCGTGAAGAAAAATAAACGATCAGAGAGGCTAGGCTACACAAGGCAATAGTCCGATCGTGAAAAAAAAAATCATCAGAGAGGCTAGGCTACACTATGCAACAGTCCGATCGTGAAGAAAATACAAGAATCAGAGAGGCTAGGCTACACTAGGCGACAGTCCGACCGTGAAGAAAAAAGAAGGAAAGTGGAGATTTTTCCGACATGGAGCAGCAGTAGGACGGTGATTATTCCGAAGGGTAGGAAGTGATGAGACTCCACGGGTGGCGGTAGTGATTCGACCAAAAGTTGATGTTGTTTAGAAAAAGAATGATTTTACTTCTTCCGTTTCATGCAGCCTCTAACAAGGCCGATAAAGCGGGTAAGTTGTTTGGAAGCCTTGTCCTAAATGTAACTCTACTACCGTACCAGTTGAATCCCGCCCCCTATACTCCAGTATCCTTCTAACTGGGAATATTAGGCAGTGAGTGGTGATGAAGGCGGAAGGCGATCATTCAACCGACATGGTTGTGACGTAATGCTTGTAGCGAATAGGCATTCACACCACATTCCAGCTGTATTGTCCATGTTAAGTGTTGAGCGAAACTGAAGAAGCGATCTCATTGTTTTCCTTAAGCGACGACCACATGAAATAATGCTGTACTGAGCCGTTTACGGTACAGCGCACATTAAATGAAGTAAGTAATGAAAACACTCCAATATGAACAAACCACGCAAATAAATTGTCCATTGTGCTCAGCAGTTTTTCATTTACAACGAAGAAGCAGCAGAACACTCGTGCAGATTCCCATTCATGTAAACATTTTCTCGTTCCTCATTCTCTAATAGTGGTTTTGGAAATTGTACCATTCGAACATGCACATGGAGATGAACATAAATACATGGAAAACGGCATCCGATATGTTTATTGCGGAATTTTAATGTTCAGCTTTTTATTCAACGTTTGCCGAGTAATGCGGGTCTCACACCTTGCCGAGTAATGCGGGTCTCACACCTTGCCGAGTAATGCGGGTCTCACACCTTGCCGAGTAATGCGGGTCTCACACCTTGCCGAGTGATGCGGGTCTCACACCTTGCCGAGTAATGCGGGTCTCACACCTTGCCGAGTAATGCGGGTCTCACACCTTGCCGAGTAATGCGGGTCTCACACCTTG
>SDVV010043386.1:0-10254 GCA_016164225.1 Gammarus roeselii
TATAGAGAGAGAGAGAGAGAGAGAGAGAGAGAGAGAGAGAGAGATGGATAGTTTCAGGAATGGGAAAACACTACAGGAAGCGGATGACAAGAGACCGAACTCAAGCGAGCAACAGTGAGGACCATTTTATAACAACATCCTCGTCTGAAGTCATCTAAGGCACAAGTCAGTCAACAGCTCTCAAACGATGACTTCATGAGAAGACCAGTGTCTGCCTGGGAAGCAAAGGAATAGTTGGTAGCGGTGAAATCGATTTTGATAAAAGGATTTCCCGCGTTGAAAGTCATTTGTACTTGTATATTGTTCTAAATGAATAGATTACCGGATTTTGTCACGCACGACACATGTGTTCAATGTTGTTAAGCCGTTACGAACTCATAGTGTTTAGCCGTCCACCCAATTCGTCTATTGAGCCGTTTGTGGAAAGAGCAATAATAGCAAGCGGATTGTTTAGTATTTGATAATTTCGTTGTTTCATTTGAATTCCGAGCAACATTAGTCGGCATGTCTGTTGACTTCCAACACGTCGGTTTGTCAGTGACCAGAATTGAAATACATGTTTGAATTTATGAGAATCATCGAATAGTTTCCAGTAAGGCCCTTCTGCTTTATTTCAAGCACTTTCAGCGATAATTAGAAGTAATATTCATGAAAGACCTTCGATTGTTGAACGCATTGTCATACATTGACGTGATCATTCTATATTCCGAGACAAAAGAGAATTGATAGCCTCGTGCTGAAAAATCTGAAATATGTCTGACGAGCTCAAACACAAGTCGGTACTGAAATAGTCTGGACTATTTTCATCAAATGAACACTGCAAATTCACTCGAAAAGAAAAAAGAGGTACGCTGCGGCTCAGCCATGGAACAGAAAAATCGGGTTGATAATAAGTCTTAGGCAATCTAGAGCATCCTTTGACCTCTAAATGACTGCGTTGAGGACTGTTAGGCGAGCGTTGATTGCCCGAGACACTGTCGCTCTGATTGCCTCGATCGAAGGAACAGACGGTAGAAGGATGCCGGCAAACGCTAATTAGCTTCTCTCAGATTGTTTTTTTAAGTATTTCTCGA
Organism: Gammarus roeselii; assembly: GCA_016164225.1. Lineage (NCBI taxonomy): Eukaryota > Metazoa > Arthropoda > Malacostraca > Amphipoda > Gammaridae > Gammarus > Gammarus roeselii. The sequence goes on from SDVV010043386.1 coordinate 1,074, forward strand.
TGCACTCAACGATTAGTAAAATAAATGATTGAATTGCCCTGCACTTGTAAAAGTTGTCCCTCTCTCGTTAATGACGAATGCCTCAATGAACTCTCTAGCTATTGCCATCAATAGTTATGTGGCCATTGACGAGAATACGCACGCGGAAAAAGCTTCAACTAGATTTCCATTATATTGTTTTTGAGTTATCATGTTTCTTAACGTAGTGAGATCATAAATTTTAAATAAGTGGTAATTATAATTATGCCAGGTCGAAGAAAGCGCAAGAGTTCCTGACAGATGGGATAGCAATGGGGTAATTCGCATTTACTATATGGGACTCCCTTTTAATCGATGTCGGAGTTGCTAGTCATCGAATGTTGCCGTCGTAATTGAAGTAAAATGATAGGGGGGAAGTTGCTCGTGGTGGATCAATCCGCCGCCAGCAATATCTTGCTCCACATCATTGGCTTCAGAATTAGAAACATAATTGAAACATAAATTATTTGCTAATGTGGTGCTTGTCTTTTGGGATTAATAAAAACGATTAACTGTATGCTTCGGCTTGCATCCTAATGAACAGAACCCTATGCATGTACACCATTTATCATAATACAACTGCATCGCAGTACGCACCTTTCATCTAAAAAAAAAAAGGTGTATATAGGAGAACTTCAAATTTTAAATTTGAACAGATGGCTAGCCACATGATGAAACCCAGGTATTTTGATGAAAACATAACAAAATCAAAAACTATGGTGGATTTAATTTGCGAAAATTAATCTATTGGAAAAGAAAAACCCCTAGACAATGTTCCCTTGCTGCCCGAAGGTCCATACGAAACGATTGGAAGCCAAGCATTGTTGTAGAGTATGTCAATACAAAAGAAAACAATTGAAAACACGAAACAATACATGGATTTTGAGCGCAGTTACAGCAATTAACTTTCACTCTGTAACTCAGCAATAACATATGTAATTTTTATTCATCGGTTCTTAAAAATATCCAGGGGCAATCTAGCAGTACATGGAGTAAATTTATTATTGTTTTCTATGTTCTGTAGTGAAATAAAATTCTTGCAAGTCTAAATTATAATCAATACTTGCATGAAATTAATAAAAAAAATCATGAATTTTGATAATGTCATTATATTGGGAGATTTTTTATTTATTTCTGACAGATGGATTCTCATAGGTCCAAATATATTGCTGAGAATGATAATTTATGAATTGAGTTCATCTTTGATCGTAAAGAAATAATATTTCACTAAAGTAAGTAAATCTTTAATAGATGGCTAGTGTTGACCTGACTTTCGGAGTAGTTAGATGTTTCAAGTTTATTGACATAAAATGCTCATGCAGGTGTTTTCAATAAATGAACTGGACATTCATTGAGTTATTTTAACAAAGAAAAATTATTTAGAATCATAGATAAGCCAGTCTCCTCTTATCACCACACCTGAATGAGAACGAAGGAAGTTTGCTCTACCCTCTGCTGTCATTAGCTGAAAATTAGTAGCTAAAGGTCGTTTGAAAAAATCAATCGAAAACAATTCAAATTTTTGAGGGATTCATTTTTCATATTTGATTGTAACTGTTTTCTAATAATCTTTGATTGGAAAAAATAAAATCATATAACTCGTTTATGACCAAAATTGTCATGATTTCCGTACTCGAAAAAAAATAATTAAATAAACATAGTTTAAATAATATCTGGAAGATGACTGTATGCTAGAATATAACGTATTCAGTGATGTACTTTGACAGAATGTTGTTAATTGCATTAAAAAATAAGTCTGATTGTGGGTATGTGTGAACAATGATTAAAAACTCTCTGTTCACAGACTTTTCTAATAAAAATAAATTCCACACTCACTGATTTTTTTAATAAATTAAAAAGACTTTCCATTGAATGTTTCCGGTGAACATTTAGAATATACAAAAACACGAGACAGATCTTCTGACAGGCATTTTTTTCTGATCATTTCTGTTCATCAAGATTGAACTGATCTAATCAAGGAACAGTTTTAATGCTGTGAGTTTGACATCGGCCGATACTCTCGATTTGTCGTGACTTTTTTGGAGAAAATTTATCAATGAATGACATGAAAGAATGCATGAACATATGTTGTGTATGGTGCTTTGCACTTCGAATCATACAATGAATGACATGAAAGATTGCATGAACATGTGTTGTACATGGTGCTTTGCACTTCGAATCATACAATGAATGACATGAAAGATTGCATGAACATATGTTGTATATGGTGCTTTGCACTTCGAATCATACAATGAATGACATGAAAGATTGCATGAACATATGTTGTGTATGGTGCTTTGCACTTCGAATCATACAATAAATGACATGAAAGATTGCATGAACATATGTTGTATATGGTGCTTTGCACTTCAAATCATACAATGAATGACATGAAAGATTGCATGAACATATGTTGTATATGGTGCTTTGCACTTCGAATCATACAATGAATGACATGAAAGATTGCATGAACATATGTTGTACATGGTGCTTTACACTTCGAATCATACAATGAATGACATGAAAGATTGCATGAACATATGTTGTATATGGTGCTTTGCACTTCAAATCCTACAATGAATGATATGACAGAATGTATGAACTTATGTTGTATATGGTGCTTTGCACTTCGAATCATATGGCGAAACGTAATTCATCGTTGTCATATTTTGTAGTAATGGGGAATCCGGTCGGGAGGATGCAGACGCATATTGTAGAACACAAAATGTAAATGAATACACGTAAGTAGTACATTGTTTGGATATTCACTCGGTTTAAGGACATTGTATTGAGTTGTCGATTATACAAATGCAATATTGTATTTATTGTAAGAACTTTACTTAGGAAGAATTTCCTTTGATAACCTTTTCACGAATCGATAGCTTACCCGGAAAAAAATATGCTATTAGAAATATAATAACGAATAAGTGAATGGTACTTTACCGGCTTTATCTATCGCACGGATAATATTTAGTCGAATATAAATGATTAAATCGACCAAGAGTAAGGTCAGGTTAAGGCATGTTTAGTTTGGTTGAATATGCAAATAAAACCTCAATTAGGGCAGAGAGGGTTGAATGCTCTACGTTACCTATCGGCGTATTTATGATGACGTTAAAGTACTGCTGGAAATTTACAATTATTTCCTATAACAGCAATAATTAACATGAGAAGGAACATGTTCCAGCTGCCTGTGGGAACATAGAAGTTGCCGTTATTTTGAAAAGCTGGTGCACAATGAACGCTCCTATAAAGTAAAGGAATTTATTGAAGATTGACTAAGTTAATTCAAGGCTTCGAAAGACAATGTTGGAATGAAAAATGGTTCCAATATCAAGGATTGGGCCTGAGCTGAATAGTGGTCGCTCCTGTCTGATATAGAGTATGAGAATATTTCCGACTTTGAAGTATTACCGAATTTAATTAATAAACTCACACATTGTACCCTGACCTGCACTGGTATTTATTCAATTGTGTTCAGTAAAGGTCATCCATCTCTCTGTCATACGGATGCTGTCGGTGCAATACCAGGTCCACAAAGCCACACCCCTACCTTCCTGAAAGCACAGAATCAGAGCATCCTATTGTAACAGCCTCCCAAAATATTGCCAACCCAGTGCTGAATTCTCTGTGCTGGGTATTCCAACTATTGGTGCTAACAAAGAACAATCCCAATTGAATACACTCATTTTCCAATCACTTCTCTCACTCAAATGTGTTGTTCTTTTGACCGTCCGTTCAGGTGATTTGTCAACCTACAGCGATAGAACTTGACAATGGTCGAGTTCAATTAAGAAGTTACCGGCAGCACCAAGTTAGTCTTTGAACCTAGTTAAAAAAAATTGAATTTTCTTGAGCTTCCTAACTCCTACACTTGGAAATATTTTGAAATATGTGTACAGTTTTAGGAATATGAAGAGAACACAACGGCTTCAAACATCTGGACTGTTCCATCTATTTCCATTCAATATTATTCCCAATATCTTGCCGATATAGTGCAATATGCATGGTGAATTTAGTGTTAAACAATACTGAATGTATTTCAGTGCATTCGTTAAAGCTTTATGAATGAAAACTATCTTAAACATATCTATTTGACAAGGCCGTTGAGCCGTGATTGATGCCACATGACCGCTCTCCATTTAATTTCCTCACACATATACCATTATGGTAATGTGGTCCAGCACAAAAATCTAATTTCTTATAGACTGACTTCCACAACATCAAGTTCTTATGAATGTGTCATGGGGAATAATTTTCTGTATACACTTTTATCAAAAGTAGATACTATTCATACCAATGTATTTTTGGGGGGGTTTCAAACCTATGTCGCAACTTGCTCAAATCTCCGTATCCGGTCGCTGTGGAGTTTTTGATGTGAATTGTCGTGAACGACTACAGGTCTTTGCGTGTCATTCTAAGAGATTCGACACCAAAGTTGCAGGATCTATAAAGACTGTAAAAAGATTGATCGATTGACTGAATTAGTTGTGTTTCCCAAAATACGTCATTTGAACGCAGCTAATTCGGAAGAGATTTTTAGATATTTGCCTAGATATTTACATCACAGTCAGCGTATGGTCATCACAATCTTATAACGTTATGGCTGATCTAACGTTAGCCAACAAAATGGACATGGAGAAAAAAAGTCAAACAATATTGATGTGATCTGTGGAAGATTATTAGTACAATGAAAATGATAATCAATACTGCGAACTACCATCCTATGAATTCATCTCTGTATAAATAATGAATTCAAATCAAGAAGTTTTTGTCAAGCCATAATGAAATGTAGTGATTAAACAAAAATACTTGTGTATTTATTTTACCCTTTTCAATATCAAACAGCTCACAGTCATCAATAATATGTTCATGGGACGACCCCCGAAACCACTTATTTTCAATCTATATCATTTTTCCAAATCAGTTCCTGCAAAGTACTGGTCACCCGATTCGCGTCATAACCATTAAGTATTATTTTAACGATTTGTGCTGATTGAACTTATTTTGTGCTGATTGAACGCAACTTATTTAAACGGATTCGGATGTGGATGTGATCATGATGAGAAACTGCTGATGCGGGTGTCACATCACCCTCCAAGAATAGTGCGCTTAGTCAATATTATAGTCATCCAAGGTCTACCGGTCATGGTTGTGAGCCGCTGCTACTGTTTGTAACTGAAACGTGATCCACTACTGTGTGCTACACAGCTATATTGCTATAACGTGATCCACTACTGTGCGCGTCAGTATCAGCTATGTACCAAACACGGGATCCACTACTGTGTGCTGCACAGCTATATTGCTATGAGGTGATCCACTATTGTGTGTTCCACTGCTATGTAACAAACACGGGATCCACTACTGTGTGCTGCACAGCTATGTTGCTAAGACGTGACCCACTACTGTGTGCTCCACTGCTATGTAATAAACACGTGATCCACTACTGTGAGCTCCACTGCTATGTTACTATGACGTAATCCACTACTGTGTGCTCCACTGCTATGTAATAAACACGTGATCCACTAATGTGTGCTCCACTGCTATGTAATAAACACATGATCCACTACTGTGTGCTCCACTGCTACGTAACAAACACATATTCCACTACTGTGTGCTGCACAGCTATGTTGCTAAGACGTAATCCACTACTGTGTGCTCCACTGCTATGTAATAAACACGTGATCCACTACTGTGTGCTCCACTGCTATGTTACTAAGACGTGATCCACTACTGTGTGCTCCACTGCAATATAACTAAGACGTGTTCCACTTTTCTCTGCTCCGCTGCTATGTAACAACGCGTGATCCACCACTGTGTGCTCAACTGCTATGTCACTAAGACGCTATACACTACTGTGTGTTCCACTACTATGTAACTAAGATGCGATCCACTACTGTGTGCACCACTACTATGTAACTAAGAGGCTATCCACTACTGTGGGCTCCACTACTATGTTACTAAGAGGTTATCCACTATTGTGTGCTCCACTACTATGTAACTAAGAGGCTATCCACTACTGTGTGCTCCACTACTATTTAACTAAGAGGCTATCCACTACTGTGTGCTCTACTACTATGTAAGTTACCCGGGCCGACATGCGACCGATGAAAGACCTCTTTTAATATGTAAGGTCAGTATCAGAGTAACCTGCGTGGAAGGACCGTATGGCATTATATCGTTTTCGCACTACCAAATTGTTGGTCATTATTTTAATATCTGAAGGAGTCTTGTTGTCTCATGATTTAGATGAAATTTGAATGGGTAAAAAATCGAGATTTTCAGAAGCCTGAGCCCGAACAACAGGAATCAGAAATTGATTGAGAAACTGCCCCTATGCTCCCACTGATCCCCCACATGTCTCAATCAGGGGTATATGATCGGGTGAAAGGTGATTCGGAGAACAGCCTAAATCGTCGAAGGCGGTAATACGGCCTGTTGGGGAAATTATCAATACCATCAACTGTCAGGATTTTTTTGGCTCATCGAAATATAACATTGACGTTTTAGAAGAGGATTTTTTCTTAGCAAAACCAACTGAAGATTTGAAAACTTGAAGCAAACATAAACCGTCATACTCCTCACATCGTACAATTCTTTGTCCAAGTTGCAGAGGTGTTAATTAAACAAACAAATGAGGGGGAGTTAAAATTCTTGAGTAACGGCGGCTGTGAATCTGCTGGTCTGCTAGCTGTTTTAGACTGTTACAAATTCAGTGCTTGTTATCTACTTACTGATCACATCGGGAAGCAAACAAATTATAAATGAAACAAACACTGTAATGAGTGCCACTAGCATGCAACATTGCCAACAACATGATTGAACCATTTAAATCATTAATTTTCATTTATATAGGTGTAAATACAATGACACCGCCGTACAATTCACAAACCATTTGAATTTAATAAACGCATTCACTGATGTAAAATATACATGTTTGGGTATACATAACATAAAACAGATACATCCTAGAAGTGGGCCAGAAAAGTAGAATGGATTGCGGGCATTTCTGTCTCAGTGAGCAAAATGAACGCTTACATGATTAAGTTGTTCCCAGCCGTGAACGCGTTCAACATTGGGTTAATGAGGCTTCAATTTTTTTTTCAACAGAACCGAGCTGATCAAGACTATAGGAACCATAGGCACACTAAAGGATTGTACGGATATTGGTTCATGTACCCAGTTAAAGACGTGACATATAAGAAGAGGCTGAGTTCCTAACAAAATAGAAAGCGACATTACCTTCAGGAATCCTTTCTTGAATTCACGCATATCATCAAATTATGCATTTTTATTTCACGTCTGAACATTGCGTCATCATTTGCTATCATTATGAAATATGTGAGGGAAAAAATTGTTTGAGACCCTTCCTCATCATTTTTGATTTACCGATACCGATACAAAAGAAATCGTCAGTGGATTGGGGACAACTTATAAAATTGTATTTTAACTCTGGCATATAATTCAATGAAATTTAAATTACGTTTACGATATTGTCAAATCATTCATTATATTGCTTGGTCCTTATTGCTTGGCTCGATGATGGAACACGTTTCATTTTTTAAATTGCATTCCCAAGTGCTTGAGGTTGAAACTGGCTAGCAGATGCACAGAGGGAGGCAGGAGACGAGTGGTGCTCGATCGTGCCCTGAATTGATGAGGCTCTTTGCGAGCGCCTTGACCGTGCGTGATGACACGCACTAGGTGAACCTTAACGTCCATTGCGCTACATGTCTTTTTATTGACTTAACTATACATGGCCCTCGATAACTGAAGTTGTGTGGGCAGGAAATAAAATATTCATGCATCTGGACTTTTTTGTGGACAACTTCAGGGAGTATTGGAGGTTGAGAACCCTCCATTGTGTTATATTTGCTTTTCACTGATATATCTTCATAAGTAAAAAAAAAAATCACGAGACGTCTGATCTCTGTTATCGCTATATGGGTTCCACACACAATTTTCTGATGTGAAATTAAACTTCATGTGTGTGGGTTGGGGATGTGCATTTCCAGTGTTTCAAAACCGTCATTGATTTCAATAAAACATCCATATTATTGCAGTTTTTGGCAGAGTGATATGCATTGTGTGTGTCCCCAGAAAATGCGGATGGGAATTTTTCATTTATATTCTTTCAGTTGGATTTTTTAGCAAGACAGCACATTAAACAATTGATTTCTCGCCAATATCGGCAATTCAAATGATAACTTGGCCTTCCGGATCGTTCATGTAAAGTATCTCTTACCAATACTTGGATAACCCTATTTCCACCTTGCATTAGGGGAAATGAGATCTCAAATTTGTGTCACATCTTAATTATTCATTAATTAAATCATTAAACACGGACTACAGTCCCTTTTTATGTAATGATTTTGTTGTGAAAATGCCTATGTGAACATCTATCAGAAAAAATTGACTCCAACACAATGAGCAATTAGCTAAATTTGAGAATGCTGTAGTTAGTTCCATTGACAAGCGTTGGATAAAAAGTTATCTGCTCTTTAGAAAACACCTAGTGGAGTTGGAAGGAACAAACATCATCTCTCAGTACGCTGAATATAGAAGTATCCCAAGGGTTGATCCTTGGGCCATTGCTCTCTTTAGCTGTATTAATGCCATTTTGAACACTATGGACAGGTTTTCCTTCTGTACTTTTTGCTAATGATACTTCTCCGCTGCGGTGATGGTTTACAAAGCTTATAATCAGTTAACTTATATTGATAACTATTTTTTATTAAGGAAAAACTCCATGTAAAATCTTTGTAACAATGCGGACGTACAAATTTACCGTTCTCGTCTACAGTCTCAACTGTTTTAACCTACAGAGCAGTTAAAACATGGAAACCGATTGCCCTAGATAAACGTACGAGTAGCAGCATAGCTACCTACAAACGTAAACAAAAAGTATTCCTGTTTGATCTCGTACGTGCAGAAATACTTGAATTAAAATTTACTTCCGATACGCAATTTACAGTGTCAATTATTTGCGATTCATCACTTAAATTTTATGAATAATTTCATTATTTTCTTTTCCTGTTTCATGTACTCAAACTTTCTGTTGCTCGATTCAACCCGTTCAATTGGAACTAACTGCATTGTAAGCATGACAGGCTGCATATGCATCGGAGATTTTTTTTTTCAAAGAATGATAATAGATGGGGGA
>SDVV010043387.1:0-10254 GCA_016164225.1 Gammarus roeselii
GAGAGTTCATGATAAAACCTGGTCAATGAGACCTCATGATGAAACCTGGCCAATGAGAGTTCATGATAGACCTTTCCAAGGAGAGTTCATGATAAGACATGGCCAATGAGAGTTCATGATAAGACATGGCCAATGAGAGTTCATGATGAAACCTGGTCAATGAGAGATCATGATGAAACCTGGTCAATGAGAGTTCATGATAAGACCTGGCCAATGAGAGTTCATGATAAGACCTGGCCAATGAGAGTTCATGATAAGACCTGGCCAATGAGAGTTCATGATAAGACCTGGCCAATGAGAGTTCATGATGAGACCTGGCCAATGAGAGTTCATGATAAGACCTGGCCAATGAGAGTTCATGATGAGACCTGGCCAATGAAAGTTCATGATAAGACCGGGCCAATGAGAGTTCATAATAAGACCTGGCCAATGAGAGTTCATGATAGACCTTCCCAAGGAGAGTTCATGATAAGACCTGGCCAATGAGAGTTCATGATATGACCTGGCCAATGAGAGTTCATAATAAGACCTGGCCAATGAGAGTTCAAGATAGACCTTCCCAAGGATAGTTCATGATAAATCAATTACCTTATTCATGAAAAACCCTGCTGATGCATTTCAATATTTTGTGAAGCAATTCCAACTACAGCATCAAAGCTCGACGTCGACAAAGCTCGACGTCGACAAAGCTCGACGTCGACCTTTTTTCAAAAATGTAATTTTCCTTTTTCCATTCTCAATCATTGAACTCGCCGATCTCCACACTTCTTATGACGAGGTGATTTTTCAACATGCTAAGAAGTTGCCATTATTGCACAGGTGTGGTTTATTCCTACTATGATAAATTTTACTCTGACATCAGCTCACGATTAGAAGCGCACGTTCCGCGGGAAAATTTGAACAAGAAAAGTTGTAGAACACGATTTTTTGAAAATCGCTGAAAAGATGACTGAAAATGGGGTGCAAATCAAATCATATAATGACTGATCTCCCTCCTACAGGTAAGGAATGATCACGCTATGCAATTGTTTTTTCAAGTACTGCATTGAAATTAAAGATTTCTATCTTGAACCTTTTTGTTGTTATTGGCTAGGGAGGGGATTCTGATCCCACCCAATCCTGTCCCACCGGCCGCAGTGTCTGCGTCAGCACAACATGACTTTATGAGGCAAGTGTTTTATAACTAATAAGGGCCGATGTTGGGACACACGATCGTCTTGAGGTGGCGGACGGTCAAATATGAATGAGATTTGATGTTCAAACAACCGAACCTTGCCATTCTTGCGGGGTAATCAAAAACATTACATACCATGCACTTATTGGTACCATGCACTCGCTCATCGTGCAGGTAGTCAATTGATTGCTCGCTTATCGTGCAGGTAGTCCATTGATTGCTCGCTTATCGTGCAGGTAGTCCATTGATTGCTCGCTCATCGTGCAGGTAGTCAATTGATTGCTCGCTCATCGTGCAGGTAGTCAATTGATTGCTCGCTTATCTTACAGGTAGTCCATTGATTACTCGCTCATCGTGCAGGTAGTCAATTGATTGCTCGCTCATCGTGCAGGTAGTCAATTGATTGCGCGCTCATCGTGCAGGTAGTCAATTGATTACTCGCTCATCGTGCAGGTAGTCAATTGATTGCACTTTTATCTTACAGGTAGTCCATTGATTACTCGCTCATCGTGCAGGTAGTCAATTGATTGCTCGCTCATCGTGCAGGTAGTCAATTGATTGCTCGCTCATCGTGCAGGTAGTCAATTGATTGCTCGCTCATCGTGCAGGTAGTCAATTGATTGCTCGCTCACCGAGCAGGTAGTCCGATATTTCATCCATCTCTTGACGTCGCATCTCCCATCGCTTTCTCCAATATTCCCAGCTGTAAAATATCTAATCACGTGCCATTTTTCTGTTTCTTCTTTTTCATTTTCTTTTCCAGTCCTGCAACTCCTTAAAGTTAACAGCGTTAGAGTTCATAGGAACGGAGACTGAAATAATGTATCATAATAAAATAATGGAAGCCAAAATGATGTTGTTCTGCTTGCTGCGTCTCTTTTTTACTATTGCAATCACTAAATTACTCGACATAGCGACTCCAAAAGAGTTCATCTTGAAGGGCGGGCACCAACTGCTAGGTTTTGACTGCCAAATTGTAGGAGTTCTTCCTCTTTGCCTGTGTTTATTTGCCCAGAGACTGAGTCATCGCCAGCATCTTGGATCAGAACCCTCGTAACTCACTGCCCCTCTCCCTGGACAATGAGGGTGGGGGGTTATCGCAGACACTGCGGTGTCCTCTGCTCGCCAGAATACTAAACGTGCTCTCAATCTTTACTGTCTCGACAGATTCATGTTCCTGGCGCAGAAATGGGACGGGGTGAGAAGGGGAAGGAGGGCACTTCCCCTCATGCTCGCTATCGCTGTAGGACTGAATGCAAACGTAGTATCTAATAATATACAGCTGGCTCTAGGGTCACAAAGGCGGCGCCTAGGTTATCAAGGAATTGCAGAAATATGTTTGTGATTAGGTCACTTATTATATCACCGAGAGTTGTCTGGCTATCAACTTGTTCTGCTGTTAAATCAACAATAGCTTTTCTGCTATCATCTCATTCTAATGCTAAATCACCGGGAAGCTGTTTGTCACTATCCCTAAGAGCTGTTTGACTTATGGTAAATCACCAAGCGGTGTTTGGCTGTCATCGCATCCTAATGGTGAATCACGAAGATCTGTTTGGTTAACATCGACTTCTAACGTTGAATCACCAAGAGCTGTTTGACCATCCCCTCTTTCCAATGTTATGTTAAGCAGTTACATTATGCGGTAAAATAGCCTTGAGGTTGGATTTATATCCGCCGTTATTTGGGATTTAGCCAAACAATTGTTGGGTCACATCGTATCAACAAAAGTGCATAGTTCCGCGAACTCTCCGTGAACTGCGCGTTACCTCGTCCTATAGCTGACCTCGTCACGGGCTCGCACGTGAGCGCCCAGTTACTGTACACTTCGGAATGCCAGTCACCATTTTCTTCAAGTCGTTTTCTGTCCACCCTCATCATAATGTGTGAAACCTTGAAAACACATCGAATTTCCTACAGTGTCATCTCAAAACATAACAGGAAAGGCTCTGAGATTAATTCCTATCGATGATGTTTACAAGCCAAGATTACGGTCAGTGTTCTGATTACAGGCGCCTGTAGCTCATTGTAACGTATCAACCTTTATTTAGTCCCCCCTCCCCCCGGCAATGCCAGCTGATGGGTGCCGACCGCGAATTAATATGGGATTTTAAACAGGGCAGATGATACTTTTAAGAGAGGTTGATGACTGGAACAGATGGAGCGTTATTTAAGCCAGCTGTTAGAATTGCACTGTGTTATATCCAGCGAGTTATTAACATTCAATCAGCAAAGGATTAACTTGAGTGTGGGGTCAGCGTGTTCGTATATTGAACCACGAGAGCCTAACACACTTTCAGATGGTACAGTCATACGCACATAATACGAGCAAAGCCCCAGGCACTCCTCACACCCTCACCCTCGGCCACCCATATACCTTCTTAATGACAACATTGCTTTACTGTACCACACCTCCTCCCTCCCTTCCCCCGTCAAACAGCTGGGCTGACCCATAAAGCTGAGCCCAACTGTGTTGGTTTCTTCCCTTTCTTTGAAAACCGGCTAAATTTACACGCTTTTGTAAGCCAGTCGTTTGAAAGGAGTATATTTTTTATGCAGCAGTATATTTGATTAGACGAGCTTCTTTTGAAGGAGCTTGTTTAGGGTTGTTGAACGTGAGGACAGTTTGTTTATTTGGGAGTGTTTAAGTGTCTGCCCCTCAAAACCATTGATCGTTCACTGTCGCTTCAATGTTGGTTCACATGACAACACTTGTTTTACTTGCCAGTGAGAGACAATATTGAAGGGCTATCAATTTAGTTCCCATCTCTAGTTTTGTTTCAGAACATCACAGAACAACTCGAGTCGCACACAAATACAGAAATCGTCTAAATGTGTAAAATGTTAATGTGATATCTTGAGGTCCACTGTTTGAGAAACTGTCAATTTATCGGAGGATAAATAATAAATGAAATTTCTTGTTAATATTTCAGTTTTAAGATGTACGTCTTTTCGCCATTTTCCCAGTAATTAGCTTGTGTAATAATTGTACCCGTTGTTTTTACAGGCTCTTCAGAAAACACTACTCCATTTCCATTGCAATTTATTTTTAACGGAGCAAATTTATTCGTTTCGTTAAAATAAAAAAAAACGTTATTTAACACACAAACCATGTAGTTTGAGCGAAGCGGTTCAAAACTTTTCAGTCTTCAAACTTTCTGCCTTTTTTTATTACTGCTGAGACGTATACTTAAATCTATTTATAAAAACGGTGTTCAAAATGATTTTTTTTTGGCGAGTTTGAGTGGTGCACAAAAGCTGGATGAACCATTTATATACTGACACTCCGTCGTGCTGCAATAACTCGCATGAAATCACAAGTCCTGGTGTAACTCTATGAAGCAGAGGCTAAGGGCTTCTCGTCAAGGGCGCAGGGTCTTCTGCAGCTGCTTGCTGACGGGCTCAAGAAAATCATATGCACATGTAAGGGCTTCTCAATAAGGCTGTTTGAAGCGTGTCAAATCGTACGTTCTTTTCAACAAACGTGGAATATTATAGATACATTGTTTAAATAATGATGAGATATTTTTTCCGTAACAATGTATTTTTTGTGATATTTTAGTTACAGTTTTTAAATGACGTCTAAAAAAATGGACCTGAATTTAATCTGCCGGATCACTTATAACCTTCAAGTTTATTCTATTTGTGTTCCTAACTGTATCTCAATCCAGAAGTCACGGTATCGCGTGTCTATTTGACTTTGCATGTTTCGCTGAGGCGGGGGTGGGGAAGCGCTTGTTATATTTGACTTTGCATGTTTCGTTGAGGCGGGGGTGGGGAAGCGCTTGTTCACATGAATGGTTCTTGGTGTCGCCCTTCCAAAGTAAAAGTGTCCGAAATAGCTTGAAAACATTCAGTCTTACCAAAGAGAAAAGGCGAAGGTGCCCCAATAGGTGAAAAAGGATGTATCACGAGTATTTTCTTTGTTTATTTGAGAACATGGAGGACCACCCAGCCACATGCCCGCGTTATGTCGGTGTTTACAGTCTTCCACGGTTGCCCGAGGGCATCAACTTCTATGTAGCGGCTTAACCGAAACATGATTTCGATCTTACAAGTGTGGGGAATTATTTCCCTTTCCTTATCACACCTTACACTTTCTTTACATACATTACATCACACACCTTTGAATGGGATTGACAACTGATTGAGATTTTATTTTTTGGATAAAGCATATTTAACACATCACTATGATACACAACGGGAACTTACTTGGGTTTTGGCGGGATTTCTGTCTTCTCTTCTATACACTGTCATTGTTTGTTAACTAATGAACTAGTGTAACTACAGCTAATAAATGATTACCTAATTCATGTTAATTCTTTCTACTGCTACAGTCACTCAACTATGCTAGTCTCGATGTCATCTTGAGGTATCCAAAATGTATAGTTATATCCTGGGAGAGCACCGCAATTATACCGACACTCGTCATGGTTCGTAACGCACTGACTGCCCTAAAGCTTCTTACCCAAGCGGTGACCGTCTTTCAAGCCAGCAGGCCGGCCGGCATCAAACATACACACTGAACCTCAGGACATTTTCACACAGATGGTTTACTTCAATCTACAAGAACTACGACTTACGCTTTCTTACCATAATACAATCATATTATCTTGAAAAACATGGTATGCTTTTACCTACTAGAAAATCTTAGAACGATATACTTCCAGGATAAAGGAAAATACCTTGGGCCTTTACTCAAAACGCCAGAGGGAAATCATCTAGGATGCAGCACAGAGCGGGAACACCATTGAAAGTTGAGAAAGGGATGGAAAGGAGAGAAAAGGACCACTGCCACTTATACATTCCAAAACTCCAGATGCCAACCTCATACTAAACTAGATGGTTCCAACAATATACAATCAACAGTTTTCTTTCCTCCGACGAGGCATTGTGGGTTTTGTTTCCCACAACAAGAGGGATTGTGCCCGCCCGTTGCCGGAAGACGATTAAGTGTCGCAGCCTTGTGTTTATCCTAGCCCTCTTAAAGACGGCATCTCTCACCCCACAATGTTCCCTCTTGTCTACGCCACACCGCACGTATTTTTCAATGAAACCCTTTGTGGTTCCCTCACCCCGCTCTTCTTTGCTACTTTTTCACCAGTCGCAGGGCTTTTTTCCCTCGGTCACACTTTATTCAGATTGTATCTTCTCCTCCCTTGCCCTGCTCTCTCCCTCCCCTCTCCTTCTCCATCGCCCTTCCCCCGTGGATAGGCCTTGGCGCCAGTGCGTGAGAGGGGGGGAGCAACGTAAATCGTCATTCGTATGCTGCTCGCTATTGCAGCAGTCGACGCCTTGCCCTCTCCCTCTGCCTCGAACAACCACCGCACTTTGCCGCCTTCCCTCTCGTCTCATTGCTTTCTTGGGTGTCTTACGGGCAAGGATCCTCCTAAGGCAAGCAAACAGGCTCAGCAGAAAAGATTCTGCTCAAATCCCTACCAGAACAAGAAGCACATCGCGCCCCCAATAATACTTTTCATGTGTGTTCAATTTTATGTGGTTGCAATTTGTTTTCGTTGTGTTATTTCGACTATAATCTGGGTGCGCATGTCTCCATCTTTCCCGCTGTGACGCCATCGTATTGTTTACTTAGTAAATATCAATCTTTTTCCGTTTGTGATCTCATTACATTGCTACATATCTTCTACATCAATATTTATCTTCTGAGACGTCATCGTACTTTACGATGGGATTAACATCATTCTTCTCCCTTCTATAAGCAGACTTCACTGCTACTCTCTTTCGACTACCCAAAATCGAATGAAGGACGTGTCGAAAGGGCATTTCAATATTGAGAAAATGCCTTCATTGATTCAACCATAGTTGAAACCTCCACCCCAATGAGCTATAGCTGGCCTACATAATGCTCACAATGAACATTCTTTCGCACTCGCTAATCATAAAAAGATTGCACTTTATCAACTAAATCTCACTACTCTTCTCAAATCATGTAAGATAATATCTTAATTTTTCCTGACCATGAACTATACAATAGTATGGCGGTGTAGGTCCCCCTGCAATGTTTCCGCGTTTCCATTCCGCGCTTTCCTTCCCTCATGACGAATCCGACAGCCACACTAGCTACTTCCCTTTAGCACTACGCGCCTCGAGCTTCCCCCGTCGGGTTGTTCAATGTCATCATACATTGTTCAATGTAATCATGCAATTAATCTATCTTATTTCATAGCACATTTTGCCACGCAAGTCTGGACCCACAAATGCTGAAGTAACTTCTTGAAATTCTATACAACTTTGATCGGGATAAAAATGTCAACATTTTACAAAATTCTACACCTTGAATAGTTAGATGTGCAGGCTTCTACCCAATGTAAACTTGAATAAAACATATCACTGGAGATATTCGTTTGTAGGGTATCTTGGATTCAAGTTCAATCGTTTCTAGGCGAATTTTCTTGCATTTGTATCACACACCTTGCAGAAATAATGCAATCTAAACAGAGAACTTCTCATTAACTTTGTTATTCCATGAGGGGCTGTTCAGTGGAATTTTCTTAGCTGCACTCCAGCTAGATCGAATCATCTTTCGCGCAATTTGGAAATTCGAGAGACCATACCTTCCGGGACCTCATCAACCGTGAGGCCCCGGAATGTCTCTCTTTTCATCGACGTACCTCAAACATCGCTCTGCCACGATAACGACATCGACGTACCACTAACATCGCTCTGCCACGATAACGACATCGACGTACCACTAACATCGCTCTGCCACGATAACGACATCGACGTACCACTAACATCGCTCTGCCACGATAGCGAGTATGAAGGTGGCCGGAACCAGGTATCTTGGTTTATCTCGGCTTAAACCATCAAAATTTTTGAGTCGTCAAATCATTGTCGATGATTTTATTGATCAAAAAGTAAATAGGTGACACCATCCACAGGCGGATTTTTTATTGTTATCCTCATCGTACTGTATAGAACGTTGTCACGAGGTTATGTAATATTGTACGTGACAGATGTGTCTTGTTAAATGTTTGTACTCCGTCGTCACCCGTTAATATTAATTCCTGAGTTATGAGTATATACATTTGTCAGATTCACTTGCAGGTGTATTTTTAGATACGTTGCATACACGATATTCAAAATAAAACATTTCAGAAAAAAACTCTAACAGACCTGACGCTTGGCATGCAGCTTGAGATGTGTTGTGAAGTAATGACTTTGCTCTCAATATTTCTAAACATGTTTTAGAATGGTAAAATTGCATGTTTAATATACATACGCATTCAACAATAATTTTTATAATTTTCCTGATAGATTATCAGATCCTGCGAAATTTTCTTTTGTTTACTATGATTGGGTCATCTGGATCCCGCGCTGTGACCACCTGTCTACATAACTATGTAAACCATCTATATACGTGCCTAACTATGTAAACCATACATTTACGTGCCTAACCATGTAAACCATCTATATACGTGCCTAACTATGTAGACCATCTATATACATACCTAACAATGTAAACCATCTATATACGTGCTCAACTATGTAGACCATCTATGAACATACCTAACCATGTAAACCATCTATATACGTGCTCAACTATGTAGACCATCTATGAACATACCTAACCATGTAAACCATCTATATACGTGCTCAACTATGTAGACCATCTATGAACATACCTAACCATGTAAACCATCTATATACGTGCTCAACTATGTAGACCATCTATGAACATACCTAACCATGTAAACCATCTATATACGTGCTCAACTATGTAGACCATCTATGAACATACCTAACCATGTAAACCATCTATATACGTGCTCAACTATGTAGACCATCTATGAACATACCTAACCATGTAAACCATCTATATACGTGCTCAACTATGTAGACCATCTATATACATACCTAACCATGTAAACCATCTATATACGTGCTCAACTATGTAGACCATCTATGAACATACCTAACCATGTAAACCATCTATATACGTGCTCAACTATGTAGACCATCTATGAACATACCTAACCATGTAAACCATCTATATACGTGCTCAACTACGTAGACCATCTATGAACATACCTAACCATGTAAACCATCTATATACATCTATAACATATTCCCATTTGCATATTGTATCCAGTTATATTATTTTGTTCCTTGGATTTATGTTTCGGCTATTGATCAGCAGCAGTAGATAAGATCAGCGGCCCTATTGTATATGACTTCACATTGAATACTCATACTTTGAACGAACGGGTCGTTGTTTAAACATGCCTCGTACTCACTGACTCGTAGCCAACCATTGAAGTACTTTATCAGATTACAGGATAAAAATAGAACTACTACGGCCGTGCATATTTTCGGTTAAACAATAAAACCTGCTTATGCGTTCTTGATAGGCGGCCTGCCAGGCCATGCGGCTCAATGCGGTGTTGAGGGCGCAGTAAACACGCTCTTGTGATCCAAGTTGATGCTCTGTTGCATGTGAGCGTTGTCGAAGCTCTGTTGTGGGCGTTGGCAATGCTTTATTGTGAGCGTTGTCACTGCTCTGTTGTGAGCGTTGTTAATGTTTCGCTGTGAGCGTTGTCAATGCTCTGTTGTGAGCGTCGTCAGTGCTCTGTTGTGAGCGTCGTCAGTGCTCTGTTGTGAGCGTTGTCGAAGCTCTGTTGTGGGCGTTGGCAATGCTTTATTGTGAGCGTTGTCAATGCTCTGTTGTGAGCGTCGTCAGTGCTCTGTTGTGAGCGTTGTCGATGCTCTGTTGTGAGCGTCTTCAGTGCTCTGTTGTGAGCGTTGTCGATGCTCTGTTGTGAGCGTCGTCAGTGCTCTGTTGTGAGCGTTGTCAATGCTCTGTTGTGAGCGTCGTCAGTGCTCTGTTGTGAGCGTTGGCAATGCTTTATTGTGAGCGTTGTCACTGCTCTGTTGTGAGCGTTGTCAATGCTCTGTTGTGAGCGTTGTTAATGTTTCGCTGTGAGCGTTGTCAATGCTCTGTTGTGAGCGTTGTCAATGCTCTGTTGTGAGCGTTGTCACTGCTCTGTTGTGAGCGTTGTCAATGCTCTGTTGTGAGCGTTGTTAATGTTTCGCTGTGAGCGTTGTCAATGCTCTGTTGT
>SDVV010043388.1:0-10254 GCA_016164225.1 Gammarus roeselii
CTATAACAAATAAAACAACTAAAACCCCAGAACAACTAAACAACTAAAACAACTGTAACAACTAGAACAGCTGAAACAACTAAAACACCTAAAAAAACTAGAACACCTAGAACAACTAAAACACCTAAAACACCTAAAACACATAAAAAAACTAAATCAACTAAACAACTATATCACCTGAATCAACTAAGACACATAAAACAACTATAACAACAAAAACAACAAAAACACATAAAACAACTCGAACACCTAATACAACAAAAACACCTACAACGACTATAAAAACTAGAACAACTATAACACCTACAACAACTAAAACACCTAAAACAACTAAAACACCTTAAACAACTAAAACAACTAGAAACAACTACAACAACTAAAACACCTAAGACACATACAACACATAAAACACATTTAACAACTAAAACACCTATAACACCTAGAACACCTAAATCACCTAAGCAACTAAAACACCTGAAACAACTTAACAACGAAAACAACTAAAACAACTAAACAAATAAAAAAAACTAAACGCTTAAAACAAATAGAACAAATATAACAACTAAAACACCTAAAACACATAAATCACCTGCAACAACTAAATCACCTGAAACAACTATAACACCTAAATCAATTAAAACACATAAAACAACTAAAACACCTAGAACAACTATAACACCTATAACAACCAAAACATCTATTACAACTAAAACACTTAAAACAACTACAACACCTACAAACAACTAAAAAACCTAGAACAACTAGAACCCCTAACACAAATAAAACAACTGAAACAACTAAAAACCTATAACACCTAAAACACCTACAACACCTAAAACACCTAGAACTACTAAAACCATAAAACAACTAACACACCTACAACAACTAAAACACCTATAACAACTAAAACACCTTCAACAACTATAACACCTATAAAATAACTAAAACAACTAAAACAACTGAAACAACTACAACACCTAGGACAACTAAAACACCTAAAACAACTATAACAACTAAACAACTTAAACACCTAAAACAACTATATCAACTAAAACACCTAAACCAACTAAAACAACTAGAACAACTACATCAACTAAAATAACACAAACAACTATAACAACTAAAACACCTAAAACAAATGAAATACCTGAAACACTTAAACAATTTCAGCACATAAAACAACTATAACACATGAAACAACTAAAACAACTAGAAATACTATAATAACTAAAACAACTGAAACAACTAAAACAACTTAAACAACTAAACAACTTAAACAACTAAAAAAAACTAAAACAATCAAAACAACTGAACAACTAAACAACTATAACAACTAAACCACTAAAACAACTATAACAACTAAAACAAATATAACAACTAAAACAACTATAACAACTAGAACACCTAGAACAACTTGAACACCAAAAACACCTATAACACATATAACACCTATAACACCTAAAACAACTTAAACAACTAAAACAACTGAAACACCTAGAATACATAAAACACCTAAAACACATAAAACACCTAAAACACCAACAACAACTATAACACATAAAACAACTACAACACATAAAACACCTAAAACACCTAGTACAACTATAACACCTAATACAACTAAATCAACTAAAACAACTATAACAACTATAACAACTAAAAAAACTAAAACAACTAAAACACCTATAACAACTAAAACAACTAAAACAACTGGAACACCATGAACACTTATAACACCTAAAACAACTATAACACCTAAAACAACTAAAACACCTAAACAACTATAAAACATAAAACAACTAAAACACTTTGAACAACTGAAACAACTCAAACAACAAAAAAAACAAAACAACTGAAACAACTATAACAACTAAAACACCTAAAGCAACTAAAACAACTAAAACAACTATCACACCTAAAAGAACTATAACACCTAAAACAACTAAACACCTATAAAAACGAAAACACCTAAAACAACTAGAACACCTAAACAACTATGGAACATAAAACTACTAAAACACTTTGAACAACTAAACAACTAAAACAACTAAAACATCTATAAACAACAAAAAACAACTATAACATTTAAAACAACTGTTACAACTAAAACAACTTAAACACCTAAAACAACGAAAACACCTATTCAACTACAACACCTATAACAACTGAAACGACTTGAATAACTAGAACAAATATAACAACTAAAACAACTAAAACAACTATAACAACTAAACACCATAAACACCTATAACACCTAAAGCACCTATAACACCCACAACAACTAAAACACCTATAACAACTACAACAACTAAAAGAACTACAACAACTAACACAACTTTAACAACTAAAACAATTCAAACAACTAAAATAACAAGAACAACTAAAACACCAACAACAACTAAAACAACTAAAACAACTAGAACACCTAAAACAACCAAACAACTATAACAACTAAACAACTAAAACAAATAAAACACCTAAAACACCTATAAAACATGAAACAACTATAACACATGAAACAACTAAAACAACTAAAACCACTGTAACAACTAAAACAACTAAACAACTAAAACAACTAAAACAAATAAACAACTAAAACAACTAAAATAACTAACAACGAAAACACCTATAATAACTAAAAAACGTATAACAACTAGAAAACCTAGAACATCTAGAACACTTTAAACAAGTGAAACACTTAAAACAACTATAACAACTGTAACAACTAAAACAACTATAACAACTAAAACATTTAAAACAACTAAACAACTAAAACACCTATAACAACTATAACAACTGAAACACCTGGAACAACTATAACACATATAACAACTAAAACAACCATAACAACTACAACAACTAGAACACATACAACAACTATAACATCTAAAACAACTAAAACAACTTGAACAACCAAAAAAACTGAAACAAATAAAACAATTATAACAACTATAAAAATTACAACAACTGAAACAACTAAAACAACTAAAACAACTAAAACAACAATAATAACTAAAAAAACTAAAACAACTAGAACAACTAGAACACCTAAAACACCTGAAAAACCTACAACAACTATAACACATGGAACAACTAAAACACCTAACACAAGACAAACAACTAAAACAACTAAAACAACTATAACACCTATAACAACTAAAACAACTTAAACAACTACAACAACTAAAACAACTTAAACAACTAAACGACTAAAACAACCATAACACCTAAATCAACTAAAACAACTAAAACAACTACAACAACTAGAACCCATACAACAACTAAAACATCTAAAACAATTAAAACAACTTGAACAACCAAAACAACTAAAACAAATAAAACAACTACAACAACTATAACAATTAAAACATGAAAAACAACTAAAACAACTAAAACACATAAAACACCTCAAACAACTAAAACAACTAAATATCTATAACAACGAAACACATGAAACAACTACAACACCTAAAACACCTAAACCAACTAAAACAACTCATTTTTTATAACAACGATAACACATAAAACATCTAAAACACCTAAAACATGAAAAGAACTCAACAACTAAAACAACTATAACAACTAAAACAACTAAAACAACTATAACAACTAATACAACTATAACAACTAAAACAACTGAAACAACTAAAACACCTAATACACCTATAACACCTAATACACCTATAACACGTAAAACAACTAGAAAACCTAAAACAACAAAAACACCTTGAACAAGTATTACACTTGAAACAACTGAAACAACTGGAACAACTAAAACAACCATAACAACTAAAACAACTATCACAACTAAACAACTAAAACACTTAAAAAACACTAAAACAACTATAACAACAGAAACACCTGGATCAACAATAACACCTAAAACAACTAGAACAACTAAAACAACTAAAACAACTAGAACACATACAACAACTAGAACAACTAAAACAACTAAACAACTAGAACAACTAAAACAACTATAACAACTAAAACAACGAAAACACACAAAACAACTAGAACAACGAAAAAAACTGAACCTATGAAACAACTAAAACACATAAAACACATACAACACATATAACACATAAAACAACTATAACACCTATAACACCTAGAACACCAAAAAACTAAAACAACTATTACAACTAAAACAACTAAAACAACCAAACACCTAAACGAACTAAACAACTAAAAGAACTAAAACACCTAAACAACTAAATAACTAAAACAAATAAAACAACTGAAGCAACTAGTCAACTGAAACAACTGAACATTTGAAACAACTAAAACAACTACAACAACTAAAACAATTAAAATTACTAAAAACAACTAAAACAACTAAAACAACTAAAACACCTTTACCAACTAAAACACCTTAACCACCTAAAACACCTAAAACAACTATAACACATACAACAACTAAAACACATAAAACAGCTAGAACAAGTACAAATACTACAACAACAATAACACCTAAAACAACTAAAACAACTAAATAAACTAAAACAACTACAACAACTGAAACATCTATAACAACTAAAACAACTAGAACAACTATAACGACTATAATAACTCCAACAACTAAAACAACCACAACAACTAAAACAACTAAAACAACTATAAAAACTATAACAACTACAACTACTAAAACAACTTAAACAACTAAAAATACTAGAACAACTTAAACAACTGAAACAACTAGAACACCTATAACAACTAAAACAACTAAAACAACTAAAACAACTGAAACAACGAAAACAACTATAACAACTAAAACAACTACAGCAACAAAAACAACTAAAACAACTATAACAACTACAACAACTAAAACAACTAGAACCCCTATAACACCTAAAAACCTAAAACAACTATAACACATGAAAAACTAAAACACCTAAAACAACACAACAACTGAAACAAATAAAACAACTATAACACCTAAAACAACTAAATTACCTAAAACAACTACAACAACTAAACAACTAAAACAACAAAACAACACAACAACTAAAACACCTAGAGCAACTAATACACCTAAAACCCCTGAAACACCTACAACACCTAAAATACCTATAACACCTAAAACACCTGGGACAACTACAACACCTATAACAACTAAAAACACCTAAAAGACATAAATCAATTAAAACACCTAAATCAACTAGACACCATAACAACTAAAACACATAGAACAACTATAACACCTAAAACTACTTAAACAACTCAACAACTAAAACAACTATAACAACTAAAACAACTACAACACCTATAACACCTAAAACAACTAGTACAACTATAACACCTAAAACAACTAAATCAACTAAAACAACTAGAACAACTATAACAACTAAAAAAACTAAAACAACTAAAACACCCATAACAACTAAAACAACTAAAACAACCGGAACACCATAAACACTTGTAACACCTAAAACAACTATAACACCTAAAACAACTAAAACACCTAAACAACTATAAAACATAAAACAACTAAAACACTTTAAACAACTGAAACAACTAAAACAACTAAAACAACTGAACAACTGAAACAACTATAACAACTAAAACACCTAAAACAACTAAAACAACTAAAACAACTATCACACCTAAAAGAACTATAACACCTAAAACAACTAAACACCTAAAAACGAAAACACCTAAAACAACTAAAACTCCTAAACAACTATGAAACATAAAACAACTAAAACACTTTGAACAACTAAAACAACTAAACAACTAAAACAACTATAAACAACAAAAAACAACTATAACAACTAAACAACTGTAACAACTAAAACAACTTAAACACCTAAAAAACTAAACACCTAAAACAACTAAACACCTAAAACAACGAAAACACCTATTCAACTACAACACCTATAACAACTGAAACGACTTGAATAACTAGAACAAATATAACAACTAAAACAACTAAAACAACTATAACAACTAAACACCATAAACACCTATAACACCTAATGCACCTATAACACCCACAACAACTAAATCACCTATAACAACTATAACAGCTAAAGGAACTACAACAACTAACTCAACTTTAACAACTAAAACAATTCAAAAAACTAAAATAACTAGGACAACTAAAACACCAACAACAACTAAAACAACTAAAACAACTAGAACACCTAAAACAACCAAACAACTATTACAACTAAACAACTAAAACAACTAAAACACCTAAAACACCTAAAAAACATAAAACAACTATAACACATCAAACAACTAAAACAACTAAAACCACTGTAACAACTAAAACAACAAAACAACTAAAACAACTGAAACAAATAAACAACTAAAACAACTAAAATAACTAAACAACGAAAACACCTATAATAACTAAAAGACGTATAACAACTAGAAAGCCTAGAACATCTAGAACACCTTAAACAAGTGAAACACTTAAAACAACTATAACAACTGTAACAACTAAAACAACTATAACAACTAAAACATATAATAACAACTAAACAACTAAAACACCTAGAACAACTATAACAACTGAAACACCTGGAACAACTATAACACATATAACAACTAAAACAACTCTAACAACTACAACAACTAGAACACATACAACAACTATAACATCTTAAACAACTAAAACAACTTGAACAACCAAAACAACTGAAACAAATAAAACAACTATAACAACTATAAAAATTAAAACAACTGCAACAACTAAAACAACTAAAACAACTAAAACAACTATAATAACTAAAAAAACTAAAACAACTAGAACAACTAGAACACCTAAAACACCTGAAAAACCTACAACAACTATAACACATGGAACAACTAAAACACCTAACACAAGACAAACAACTAAAACAACTAAAACAACTATAACACCTATAACAACTAAAACAACTGAAACAACTACAACAACTAAAACAACTTAAACAACTAAACGACTATAACAACCATAACACCTAAAACAACTAAAACAACTAAAACAACTACAACAACTAGAACGCATACAACAAATAAAACATCTAAAACAACTAAAAAAAATGAACAACCAAAACAACTAAAACAAATAAAACAACTACAACAACTATAACAATTAAAACATGAAAAACAACTATAACAACTAAAACACATAAAACACCTTAAACAACTAAAACAACTAAACATCTATAACAAAGATAACACAAGAAACAACTACAACACCTAAAACACCTAAACCAACTAAAACAACTAATTTTCTATAACAACGATAACACATATAACAACTAAAACACCTAAAACATGAAAAGAACTCAACAACTAAAACAACTATAACAACTAAAACAACTAAAACAACTATAACAACTAATACAACTATAAAAACTAAAACAAATGAAACAACTAAAACACCTAATATACCTATAACACCTAATACACCTATAACACGTAAAACAACTAGAAAACCTGAAACAACAAAAACACCTTGAACAAGTATTACACTTGAAACAACTGAAACAACTGGAACAACTAAAACAACCATAACAACTACAACACATAAAACACCTAAACATTTAAAACACGTATAGTAACTAAAACACCTAGAACAACTATAACAACTAAAACAACTATAACACCTAGAACAACTAAAACTGAAACAACTATAACAACTAAATTAACTAAAACAACTGATCAACTATAACAACTAAAACAACTAAAACAACTGAAACACCTAAAACACCAAAACACATAAAACACCTATAACATCTAAACAACTAAAACACCTATAACAACCATAACACATAAAATAACTAAATCCCTTAGAACAACTAAAACAACTATAACAACTTCAACAACTAAACAACTAAAACTACTGAACAACTAGAACAACTGTAACAACCAAAACACCTATTACAACTCAAATAACTAAAACAACTATATCACCTATAACAACTAAAACAACTATAAACAACAAAACAACTATAACAACTAAAACAACTGTAACAACTTGAACAACTTTAACACCTAAAAGAACTAAAACACCTAAAACAACTAAACACCTAAGACAACGAAAACACCTAAACAACTACAACACCTATAACAACTGAAACGACTAGAATAACTAGAACAAATATAACACCTAAACAACTAAAACAACTATAACAACTAAACACCATAAAACACCTTTAACACCTACAACACCTATAACACCCACAACAACTAAAACACCTATAACAACTAGAACAACTAAAAGAACTACAACAACTAACACAACTTTAACAACTAAAACAATTCAAACAACTAAAATAACTAGAACAACTAAAACACCTTCAGCAACTAAAACAACTAAAACAACTAGAACACCTAAAACAACCAAACAACAATAACAACTAAACAACTAAAACATCTATAACACCTAAAACACCTAAAAAACATGAAACATATATAACACATGCAACAAATAAAACAACTAAAACCACTAGAAACAACTAAACAACTAAAACAACTCAAACAAATAAACAACTAAAACAACTAAAATAACTAAACAACTAAAACACATATAACTAAAACACGAATAACAACTAGAAAACCTGAAACAACTAGAACACCTTAACAAGTGAAACACTTAAAACAACTATAACAACTGAAACAACTAAAACAACTATAACAAATAGAACAAATAAAACCACTAAACGACTAAAACACCTAGAACAACTAAAACAACTGAAACACTTGGAACAACTATAACACCTATAACAACTAAAACAACTAAAACAACTACAACAACTTGAACACATACAACAACTAAAACATCTAAAACAACTAAAACAACTTGAACAACCGAAACAACTAAAACAAATAAAACAACAATAACAACTTTAACATTTAAAACAACTGAAACAACTAAAACAACTAAAAAACTAAAACAAATAGAACAACTAAAACACCTAAAACACCTGGAAAACCTACAACAACTATAACACATGGAACAACTAAAATACCTAACACAAGACAAACAACTAAAAGAACTAAAACAACTATAACACCTATAACAACTAAAACAACTGAAACAACTACAACAACTGAAACAACTCAAACAACTAAACAACTAAAACAACCATAACACCTAAAACAACTAAAACAACTAAAACAACAACAACAACTAGAACACATACAACAACTAAAACATCTAAAACAACTAGAACAACTTGATTAACCAAACAATTAAATCAACCAAACACCTAAACGAACTAACAACTAAAAGAACTAAAACACCTAAAACAACTAAATAACTAAAACAACTAAAATTACTACAACAACTAAAACACCTTCAACAACTAAAACACCTTAAACACCTAAAACACCTAAACAACTATAACACATACAACAACTAAAACACATAAAACAGCTGAAACAACTACAAATACTACAACAACAATAACACCTAAAACAACTAAAACAACTAAATCAACTAAACAACTAAAAAAACTAGAACAACTGAAACAACTAAAACAACTAGAACAACTACATCAACTAAAACAACTACAACAACTAAAACAACTACAACAACTAAAACAACTAAAACAACTATAAAAACTATAACAACTAGAACAACTAGAACAACTAAAACAACTAGAACAAATACATCAACTAAAACAACACAACAACTTAAACAAAGAAAACAACTATAACACCTATAACAACTAAATTACCTAAAACAACTACAACAACTATAACAACTAAAACAACATAACAACACGAAAACTAAAACACCAAAAGCAACTAATACACCTAAAACCCCTGAAACACCTCAAACACCTATAACACCTACAACACCTACAACACCTAAAACACCTATAACACCTAAAACACCTGGAACAACTACAACACCTAAAACAACTAAAAACACCTAAAAGACCTAGAACAACTGAAACACCTTAATCAACTAAACACCATAAACAACTAAAACACAAGAAACAACTATAACACCTGAAACTACTTAAACAACTCAACAACTAAAACAACTATAACAACTAAAACAACTAAAACAACTATAACAACTAAAACAACTATAAGAACTGAAACATCTGAAACAACTAAACCACCTACACCACCTATAACACCTAATACACCTAAAACACGTATAACAACTAGAAAACCTAAAACAACTGAAACACCCTAACAAGTAAAACAATGAAAACAACTAAAACAACTGAAACAACTAAAACAACTATAACAACTAGTACAACTTAAAAACTAAAACAACTAAAAAAAAAAAAAAAAAAAAAA